>JAAGNO010012735.1:96999-122877 GCA_033439905.1 Ceryle rudis | reverse complement strand
TAACCTTCCTTTTTTCATTGACATACCTATAGAATCCCTTCTTATTATTCTTTACATCCCTTGCCAAGTTCAGCTCCGATGTTGCCTTGGCCCTCCTGACTTCATCCCTACACAATCAGGCAGCATCCCTATACTCTTCCCAGGGTACCTGTTCCTGCTTCCACCGCCTGTGAAGCTCCTTCTTGCTTTTTAGTTTGACCAGTAGGTCATGGCTCAGCCATACTGGTCTCTTCCCTTCCTTTAATATGTAAAGTGTTTTGAAACCTGGGTGATAAAGCTGTGTTCTTTTCCTAGCCTGCTTTAACACTCTTCTTTCTGTACTCACTGAAAATGTGACACTGAGTCGCCAGCACTTCCAGCTTAGTGCAGCTGTTTTGATCACAGTGAGGAGATTCTGCATATTTTGCAGGGCTGCAGAAGCCTTGCTGTGTACCACAGAGTTTGAAGCCCCAAAAGAGTTACATCACTATGGCAAAAAATTAGTTGTAAGGGGTGTGATTTTTTTTTTTTTTTGCCCAGGTGGTTAAAGTGTGAAGAAGAACCATGAGGTTTTCGTTATCACATTAGGACCTGATCTAAGCTCTTTTAACTGCGTTAAACCTTTGTTTTAGTTTTAGCTAGACTAATGAAAAATAACTGAGTGATGATGAGTTTCTGTGAGATAACACAAGTAGTGGAGAATAGAAAGAGGACTTTTTTTTCTGCAGGTAGGGAACGTAAAGGAGCACTGTTCTATTTCAGCTAACACTGTCAATTATCCCCTATATTTGTGAGGGACTTAAATGAACATACAACCCCAATTATATATTATTGATATAATTGTATTTAATGAAAAATTCTTTACGTATATTCATTTGCATGGGAAGATCCATATTGTCACTTCTTTTCATGAGTATAGTACTGACTACAGGCAAGACAGAGAAGAAATGTCAATGTGCATTTATTTCCTTTAAACTCTTGACTCGTTGTTAAAAGTGGAAGAACGCTATAGCTAGGTTGCTTTTTCAATTTTACCTGTAAACATTCTGTAAACCAGTAGTTAATGACAAAAGATAGGATGAAGGAAAGTGATATACAAACAGAGCTCTATGGAACAATCTTCACACTTCATTGTTTTTAACCTTTATATCATAAATGAACTACTGTGGGATAGAATGCCATAAGCATATAGAACCATCACAGGCTATATTTTTTTTGTTTTAGTTTGGATTTTTTAGGTATGATCTTTGATTGAAATAATCTAGATTTTCAAATCTCAAACAGGAGGAGCCGGAAGCCTTTATACAGCAGGAAAACTATGATATAGTTGCCATCACAGAAACATGGTGGGGTGATTCACACAACTGGAGTGCTGTATGAGATGGCTGTAAACACTTCAGAAGGGATAGGCAAGGAAGGAGAGGCAGTGGAGTGGCCTGTGTGTTAGGGAACATTTTGATTGTCTAGAGCTTAATGATGGTGATGATCATTAAGTTGGGTGTTTATGGGTAAGAATTAGAGGGAAGGCCAATAAGGCAGATATCATGGTGGAAGTCTGTTATACACTGCCCAGCCAGGAGAAGAAGCAAAGTATTCTGTAAGCAACTGGGAAAAGTCTCACAATGACTTATTCTGCAGGAGGACTTCAACTTACCAGATGTCAGCAGAGAGGAAACAGTCTAGGAGGTTCCTGGAGATAAATAAAAGATAATTTCCTGACACAGATGGTGAGAGAGCCAACTAGGGAAGTCTCCCTGCTAGACATGTTGTTCGCTGCTGTGGACTGGTGAGGCCACATCTCTAATACTGTGTTCAGTTTGGGGCCCTTCACTATAAGAAGGACGGACATTGAGGTGCTGGAGCATGTCGAAAGAAGGGCAGTGAAGCTGATGAAGGGTCTAGAGCACAAGTCTTATGAGGAGCAGCTGAGGGAACTATGTTTGTTTAGCGTGGAGAAAAGGAGGCTGAGGGAAGACATTATTGCTTTCTACAGCCAGCTGAAAGAAGGTTGTAGCAAGGTGGGGGTCAGTCTGTTCCCCCATGTAACAAGCCATAGAACAAGAGGAAATGGCCTCATATTGCACCAGAGGGGTTTAAATTGGATATTAGGAAAAATTTCTTCACTGAAAGGGTTGTAAAGCACTGGAACAGGTGGCCCACAGAAGCGATGGAGTTCCCATTCATGGGGGTATTTAGCGGATGTGTAAAATACGGTGCTGAGGGATATGTTTTAGTGATGACCAGGGACTACTGTATTAATGGTTTGCCTTGATGATCTTAAGGGTTTCTTCCAATAAAAATGATTCTATGATTCTGTTTCTTCCAGGGTATAAATTTCTAAATAATGGGGTTTTTTATTCATTCAAATGAGACTGTACATTTGGACCTTTTGTGATGAAAAATGTTAAATTGACTAAGAGGGAATTTTAAAAATCCTCTTGAAAAGCTCCATTACACTTTTACTTGGAAAAGAAATACTTTCCATACAGTGAACTTCCTGTTTTTTGTCTCTGTGTGTTTCATTGTTCTAGAGAGGATGAGCATGCCCTTATCCAGCAGTACTGTCAAACACTGGGAGGAGAGTCGCCTGTGAGTCAGCCACAGAGTCCTGCTCAGATACTCAAGTCAGTGGAAAAGGAAGAGCGAGGAGAGTTGGAGCGCATCATTGCTGACCTTGAGGAAGAGCAAAGGTCTCACAATCATCGTACCCGGTGTCTGAATTGTCACCTTATTGTTGCTTGAGCCATGTATGTGCTATGTATAGATGTTGGAGACGAGAAGAGGTGGACCTAGGAGTCCTGATTCTAACAACAAAAAATCAATCAAGGCATATATCATGCATAACCTGATTAGGTTATAACCTGATCTGTTAGGTGGGAGAGGGTGGGTCTCTAATAAAATAGCTTAGTTTCACCTCTGCTTTATTGATTTTTGTTGGTTTTGCTCCATAAACTACAAGTCAAGACATTGTCTTTGTATGAGCCCCATGTCTTCTTAGCTGGGAGGTGATGATAACATCATTTGATCTAAGGAAGTTTTTTATTTTAATTTGCTCAATGAAGTCATCAGTCTCCTCCTCTTTTCAATATGCCAGGAGTCTGCAGATAGAATATGAGCAACTAAAGGAGCAACACCTTCGGAGAGGAATAAACCCTCTTGCATCACCTCCTGACTCCATTGTGTCACCTCAGCATGCTTCTGAAGATGCTGAGCTCATTGCTGAAGCTAAACTCCTGAGGCAACATAAAGGTCGCCTGGAAGCAAGGATGCAAATATTGGAAGATCACAATAAACAATTGGAATCTCAGCTTCACCGGCTACGGCAGCTACTTGAGCAGGTAGATATACACTGATGTCTTTCCTTCTTGTTCTTTCTACACAATGGATTTCTTAGTGGAACAGTCATTTGAATTTACTGCAGAGGATTTTCACCACACCTGCTTGGTCTTTTGTGCTCAGTCATTTCCAGCACAAAGAGATGTATTTTTTCCTACTCTCTAGTATAAGCCATGGTAAAGGTTAGTTGAACACCAGATGACATTACAAGTACTAGAGCAATGATGCTAACTTATGAAACAGTGACAATAACACAAACATATACAATAGTTTTTCACGAATTTAAAAGCAGGGGGAAGGAAATATACACCCTATGTCAAGTAGTGGTGCCAGTCGCACCCTGTATTTGACTTCAGTTTTCCAGTCTTTTCTTAGATAATTTATTTTATGTCACAGTTATTCACTGAAACCTTTCTTAGCATGGCAAAGACAGATGGCCAAAGACACCTAAAATGCAGAGGAGCAATTTGTTACATTAAAAATCCTGTTCTTCTTGAGTAGCATATTTAGACCACATAAGCTACAGCAAAATGTTCTGTGCACAAAAAAATCCTGAAGGCAAGAGCCTTTTAGCAAATGTCAGCTACAGACTGTAGGGTTTTTTTGTTGGGGAAAGAATTGTTGGTTGTTTTTGAAGTCAGCATATGCACACCTAGATTATAAAAACAACAGCAGGAACATCTACAAGGCGTCGTTAGAGATGACAGTTTGTACTATATCATGTGTTGAAGCTTGAGTGATGAAGAAGAAATTGTATGAATGTTTTGTCCTAACTAATCATTACACTTGGGTCAGAATATAGTAAGGCAGATGATTCCTGCATAAACAGACCACATAAACCACGTATCAAAATGGCAAAACTTCCTGCTGTAGATGATACTCTAATTATGATGATAAGTATAATTTTTGTTTGTTTGTTTCACTGGATGACTTTGTCATTTTTCTAGGCAGTTTTGACTGAATAGTGTTAAGATGCATCTGTTCCAATTGCTTTCCTGCCCTTCTAGCAGAGTATTTTTGTTGTTAAAACTGATATTCTAGCATGTTTAATCAGTATTTGAGTAGCTTAAATATTTAACAGGGAAGTTAACAACTGGTGCAACTGTTAACAGTAATTGATGAAGTAAGGATCTTGAGAACTGTGGCTCATACTAGGTGTTTCAGAGAAGCTTTTAAAATCTGCAAAGAAACAGCTGTAGAATAAACAATGTTGTTTGCCAAACCCACCCTCAACCGTCACTTTCAACTTAGTGCTTAAAGCAGACGCGTGTTTAAAACTTTCCTTTTTTTTTTTAACGTAGTTGTGGATAATCTTATAATTTTGTAATCTTTTCAGTATCCTTCTTAGTAAGACCTTTAGGGTATATGTGTGTGTTGTGATAAAGTGGGCAGGTGGAGGGGCAGTAGTTTCTTATCACTTCTGCCTTTGGATTTTTCTGGACATTGTGCAGCTTGTGGTTTCTGACAAGTTAAGGGAAAACAGAGTTGACCTTTTTCAATATTTCTAATCATTTGCAAGTCATTTACTGTAGGGTATTGCTCCTTTGCTTCCTCTCTGAAATCTTCTGCCTCTGAGGGAGTCATGCCATGCTTCCAGTTATTCCAAGTGCCCTTTCCTAAGCTGTTCCTGTTTCTCCTGTGTCTTTTAAAGAAGTGGCTGATACAAGGTTAAGTATATAAGAAAGTCTGCATTTACTGCTTTTATAATATGTCTATTACTTTTCATTATGCCTTTCTGTAGGCATCCTTACTTTATTTAGCAGGGTTTTTTTGACCTGACACTAAGCAGACTTTTTGTAAACTGTCTCCAGGGATGCTGAAGCAGCTTCTCTGAAGAGGATTCAGAAATTGTAAATAATTAAAATTTTTAGTATATGTTTTTGAAATGTCTTTATATGAATACAATTATGAAGCAGCTCTGAATCCCATTACTGCCCCTTTAAGTTTCTGAAAAAAATGGCCACACTTAAGCATGTTTATTTTTCTGTCCCTGAGGCCATTACCATCTATGACACTCTTTACTTCTTTCACTGCTTGGGGAAGAACTTTATCAGAAACTAGATGTAGATCTAACTAGTTGTTGTTTCTTTTGCTTCTACTGGCTGCCCCAATTATTTTTATTTTTTTTTTTAAGTTGATATAAGGAATATCTTCTCTTATTAATGAGATGGATGATTTGCATGAAACAGTCTTGTAACAGGTCCCAGTGTTGAAATATATAAGAACTCTGTAATTCTTGTACTAATAATTACTAGTATTAAAGGACACAACTGTCATACAGCAATTTCTTTGCCATGACTGGCATTTCATGCCATCTCTGTGTCTCTTTTCTTACATAAGCAAGTCTCTCCACTTCTCCACTCAGTCTCCTGACTGGTGTTTGGGTTAATGACTTGCCACTGAATCTGAAGTACTGGGACAATTTTCTCTAAAAGAATTTACCTGCAACAGCTGTTTAATCTAGATGAGAGCATTCTAGGACATCCTTTAGAGAGCACCTTCAGCAGAAATATGCATGCATCCTCGCTATACATTTGCCTACTTCAGGTCACAACTCTGAGGTTACCATACTATTTTTATTTTAGCAAACCCAAAGGACTGGTAGCTGTCACACAATGTTGTCATTTTTGTCTGCCTGATTGATTATAGTGCCAAAGAGGAAGGTGAAACAGAACTGGCATGAGATAACTTTGATACCAACATGTTAATCATAGAGAGGAAAAACTAAAGGATCATTTTTTTCTTTTTTTTCTTCTTTTTTTTTTTTTTTTCTTTCTTCAACCCTTTTAGATAGTGCATGTGCAAAGTAGAAGACCTATTATGAAAGGCATTTAAAGTCTGTTTGGATTTTTCTCTGCTTATATGAGCTACTGAATAGAGGTTTCATATTGGATTTGATACTGAAGTTAATAGGAGCTGAAATCATCTTTCAGTGGCTTTATGATCAGACTCTTAAGACAGTAAATAGGGGCTTGCAGCTCCCCCTCCAACTGAAAACAGATCTGGGGAGACTGTTTCTTTTGTAGCTGGGAGAGTAAGCCTGGAAGAAGAAGAAACATCTGTAATGGATGAGGTAAGGGAATTGGCCTTTATGAGATTTCCTGTGATTCAGAGGTTGGAGGGGGAGGCTTTTTGTTTTGTTTTGGGCTTTACCAAAAGCAACAGAAGTCAGTGGAAGAACAGGCATATCTTATCTATCCATTAAGCCACAGAACACTAAAGGCTCTTCTATGGGAATGTCCTGGTTTGAGTGAGAACAGAACTAAATCTCTTCAGTGATTTTACTTTTTAGTTCAGTTCTAACTCACTGCACTGTCTGAAGTTAGCAGCCTGTTTTCACAGGCAGTGTCTGCTGCTGGCAGTGATAACAGCCCATGGTCAGAGTTAGTACCAAGGATTGGTGTGCAGACCAAGGCCACTGCTGGATCTTGTGTACCATGCTGGGGGGTGCAGAAAGTAAAAGGCCACACCTGCAGGGAGGAGCGGACAAGGCAGGTGACCCCAAACTGACCAGTGAGGGATTACACCGCATAGATGTCATATTTGGTATAAAGCTGAGGGATCACAAGGGTCAAGCTCTCTTGGCTCAGCTCTTCTGGCTTCTTCCTCACTTCTTCGATGGCCAGCATCTGAGGAGGACTCTGTCTGTTCTGCCTTCGATCCCGATCTGAATGTTCCAGTACCAGAATCCAGTGTCTGAACGCAGTTCCCATCTGCTGCTGGCTCAAGTCTAGGACTTTCCCAGTGCCTGTCCCACAGCATCAGTGGTGATGGTGCCATAATGGCCATCGGGGGGGTTGAGTTCAGTACTGGTTTTGTATATATTTGTATATATTCCATTTTTATTATTATGATTTTCATTTTCATTAAAGCTGTTCTGGTTTCCTCTTCTAATCGCTAAGTCTCTCTCTCCCATATTCCCTTTCTCTTCCCCTTTTGGAGTGAGAGGGAGTTAACAGAGATCATCTGTTATAGGTCTAAGAGGCCACCCTGACCCTAAACCATGACAGGGAAAAACATAAACAACAGGCACAGTGAAATAAGGCACTGTAGGTCAAAACTGGTTAAAATACATATTTCCTTTGAAATGCTTTAAAAACTTCTGTAATACAGAAAAATCCCCCAATTTAAGAGTTTTCTGGAGAACTCATCTGCCCCTTTGTATATTTATTTAGTTTTGCATAAAAAGAAGCTTGAAAACTCACAGAAACTGGAGTTGGAAACTGCCCCCTCATCCCTATAGAGGTGTGCTCAGTATCCCTGCTTTTATTTATTCAGAAAGAAGCAGCAGACATATAATAATAGCTAGGGCTATTTTCTAATGGCTTCTGATATAAGGGTTTTCTACTGGCTTGTTTTGAATAAGCATACATAAAGTTCATGTTGCCTGAAGGGGGTTGATGATAGCAGTTATCAGATTTTGTAGGTGTTATGCAAGTGGGGTCAAATAGAATGTGATTTCCTACTGTTTTTTTTTTTTCTCTCCTAGTAAAACTGTGAAATCACACAAATAAACACAGTTATATCCACAACTATTGTGTATTTAACATTCTTCAGTATCTGATTATTATATTAAGGCTTATATGCCACTACCAGAGTCTTTCCCTTTATGCTCCAAACACCATTCCTAATCTGCCTAACTGTGTTGTCCTTATTTTGGAAGAAGAGGGGTTTGGGATGTTTGGGATTTTCTTGTTATTCCAGTCACTGGAGCTATGTAAGGTAACATTTCTCAGTATATTTAAATGAAAATTAAGCCATCAGACATTTATTAGAAGGGGGTGTGGTTTTTGTTTGGTTTGGGTTGGTTTGTTTGTTGTTGGGGTTTTTTTTTGTTATTTTGTTTGGGGTTTTGGGGCGGGGGGGTTAAACCCAACTACAATATTTTATTCTGACTGCTGCAGCAACATATAGTACATCAATTCCAAGTATTCCAAGTATGTTTTGTTTGCTCTTGGTTTATCTGCTATTAGTGTCCTTGTACTCTGCAGGGCTTTTTGGTCATTTGCAATAGGACTCCTAAGTGGTACAAAATAACCTTCACTACTAACTCATCATTTCAGTTTGTAAGCATCTCTTTTCTATACTAATTAATCTTGACTTTGCAGTGCCCTGCTATTGTTGATCTAGCCTATGTGTTGCTGTACTGCAGTTTTGTATCAATTTCAGCACCATCTTTCTTCCTCGGCCATCTCTGCACCATTTGTCCACAGTTGCTTGAAAAAGGACAAGAGATCCATTCCAGGTGCAAGTTTGCATTTTAAAATGTTCAAATTCTTTTTGTCCACCTGTTTTTGGGGTGTGCAAGCAGCCACACTGCTGCTGGAGTTAGCCTTGTTCTGTATTGAAGTGACTCTTAACACTTGGAGTTTGCTTCATCTCTTTACCATTATGGCTCTAACTTCCTCTTGAACAGAGGTTTCTGGATATACAGAATTACCTGGGGTTAGTCACCCAACGCTTGGCCTATTTAAAGTCACTACTCTACTTTTACCTATACCCTATAGCTGGATTGAAGCCTGATACTAAATAGCATATTACTTAACTGCTTGATAGGTATTCACTGTTCATGGGAGTGTTCTGAAAGTAAAATCCTTGGCTTGCTTGAAAAATTTCCTATTTTTCATGGTCCTCTATATGCAGAGCAATATTTCATGATTTATTCTTTTAGCCAAAGCTGGAAGTTGGCATTGTCATGCTGAGAGAGAGATAATATTTGGAGACAGAAAAAAAGATTTGCTGAATGCTCAAGGGAACATTTCCTTCTATTTCTCACCACTGTGTATGGGAGAAAAAGTATCTTTCATTATTCAACAATCTTCAGTCTTGCTGAAGATTTTTTTTTTTTTCTTTTTTTAAACTGAAAGTTGTCTCAAAAATTGAATGTTGCACTTGAGGCTATGAGCTGCAAAGGAGCAAGCGTGCACAAATTAACTGCCATTCTGTATATTACCTCTTTGCATCAAGTCTCATGGCTGTTCTAGGTACTTGTTCAGTCTCTGTTTCAAATGATTATAAAAGTAAGGAATTTTATTGGGTTTTTTAGTTGCTTCTGTATCTTCTTTTGGCAGATCTACTTTAATAATCTGCTCTTTAAACAGTTTGGAACTAATCTGATGATTTGAAATCACAAAGAAAAATGATAGGTGCAACTATTTCAGCTAAGATTCTGTAACTGCCTCAGATGTAAATACTATTTCATGTGCTTCTGTTTTTTCAGAACAGTCACTTCTGGAGCTCAAAAACTGTATTACTACTCTCTTCCTCACAGGGTTCCTTACAAGAAAGGGGGGAAAAAAGGAAAAAAAATGCCTGAACAAGATCCCTTCAAATATTTCTGGGTTGTTATAATGAAGAATTGGGTTCTTTCTCATAATTTTTTGGAGATTACATAGTACATAGTTTTCCTGCAAATTTGCTGTACACCAGACTACTGAGAAGCAGTGTCAGCAAGAGTGAGGGCTAGCTATCACGTTTTAGATTTAATAGATTTCTCTTGAATCATGTGCCTTCACTCAACTTGACTGTGAAGGAATCTTGCAAAACTTTGTGATTGAATAGTTGTTTTTAAGCATGATCCTAGTAAAACTTCCTGGAGGACCTTAGCTGACTGTCTTCTTTGTGCGTGTATATGTATGTATATATCCATACATATATCTGCAACCCCAATAATGCTATTGTGTAGTCTTTCTGTGTAGCTGGACTGAGAGCCTCGGCAGATTGTTTGAGTTTGTACATAACATTGCGTTTCTACGCCCGGTCCCGCACTTCAGTCACAACAACCCCAGGCAATGCCACAGGCTTGGGGAGAAGTGGCTGGAAAGCTGCCCAGCAGAAAGGGACTTGGGGGTGCTGGTGGATGGCCAGCTGAACATGAGCCAGCAGTGTGGCCAGGAAGGCCAATGGCCTTCTGACCTATATCAAAACCAGTGTATCCAGCAGTAGAGAAGTGATTGTGTCCCTGTACTCAGCACTGCTAAGACAGCAACTTCAGTATTGTGTTCAGTTCTGGGCCCATCACCCCAAGAAAGACACTGAGGTGCTGGAGCAAGTTCAGAGAAGGGCAACAAAGCTGGTAAAAGGTCGGGAGAAGATGTCTTTTGAGGAGTGCCTGAGGGACCTGGGGTTGTTTAATCTGAGAAGTCTTAGAAGAGGAGGCTGAGAAGGAGACCTTATTGTTCTTTACAATTGCCTGAAGGGAGGTTATAGTGAGGTGGGTGTTGGTCTCTTCTTCCAGGTGATTGGTTATAGGACAAGAGGAAATGGCCTTAAGTTGCACCAGGAGAGGTTTAGGTTGGATATTAGGAAAATTTTTTTTTACTGAGAGAGTGGTGAAGCATTGGAACAGGCTGCCCAGGGAGCTGGTGGAATCACCATCCCTGGAGGTGTTTAAAAAACCACCTAGATGTGGTACTTCAGGACATAGTTTAGTGTTCCTGATAATATTTAGTAGACAGTTAGACTTGATGATCTTTAAGGTCATTTCCCACCTTAATGATTCTATATGGTGCGTGCTTGCAACAGAACATTATTTTAAATAAGACCATCAACTGGAGTCGCATAAGAATTACACTTAAGTCTGAATTTTCTTTTAGCAAGTTGTTTAGCTTTTTTCCCCCCTAACAGTTATGTTGACCTAAGCCAACATTCAGTAGTTTGGAGAACAAACAAGAGTGAGCACATTAAAAAAAGGAGAGGAGCAGGATGATTGCATACAAGCCCACACTTAAATTCTGTAGATACAATTTGTCTAAATTTGAGTATTACTGTCTTTTATGTAGCCTGAGTCAGACTCCCGCGTTAATGGCTCCTCCCCTTGTGCTTCACCCCAGCACTCTGCCCTCAGCTACCCGCTCGAGCAGGAAAAGAGCTCACAGTTTCATCAGACAGGTGAGTGGTTTTGATCAGGTGAAGTGCCACATGGGTCTGTAGGTGACTACTGAATGGGTTTGTTGGCATCTTTCTGAAAAGATTTATAAATTAAAAGGAATAAGTGATGCTACTAGGAACAAGACTTACTGAAGCTGGAGCTGTTGCTTCCCCACACTTGCAAACAGCTGCAGTATCACAAGAATCCATGTGACTCTGGATTATGGATTTCTGTCAACAGACTCTTTGTTCCCATACATTTTGAGCAAGCTGGGCAAATCCATCCTCACTGAAGGGTGAACCAGATTTCATTGAACTGAAATGGCCAATAGCTGTTTGTCCTACAGTACACACATGCAGCAAAGTAATCTGTCAGATACAAGGACAAATGTCCAAAGCATGTAATCAAAGCTGCCTGATGGCTGCTTTAAACATCCCTGTGTATCCTCTGCTTATCCTGGTATTTTGGTGACCCCACCCCTCAAAGACTTCACATCTTTAGGAATTACTGAGTATTTAAGTGTACAGCCTCTGCACAAGAGGGGACTTCTCTCTTGGAAGATTATTTTTAATTCTCCAATATCAGAACTCATTAACTCTACTGGAAATTAGTATAAATATCTAAAGACCATTGAATACTCAGAATTCGGAGAAAAAAATAAAAGATTATTCTCAAATTATCTTAAGAGCAATTTCCTCCCTGTTTTTGTTGTCAAGCTTTTGTGTTATAGATTAAGAAATTATTTCTGTTGAAAACAGAAAAAATATTTTCTTGCATACTGAAAAGTTTTCATTCAGCTTTGACATGTTTTTGCTTTAATTTATCCAGAAAAACATGGAACTTCTTTGAGTCTGATTTACTGCAATGGTAGATTTATGAGAGACGCTGTCTAATAAATGCCAGGAGCAGAGCCAGCTGTATTCCCTAACTATTCCCTTGACTAATTTTAGGTGGCATTTTACAAAAAAAATGTCAAGGAGGACTTTAACACCAGTGAATTTACAGGTGCATATTGAATAAAAAACATCTAAAAGAGAAATGTGGGGTTTTTTTACAGAAAAAGAATGGCGTATTCGCTTTGAATGTTACCTTACAAATCAACTGAAAATGGAACAGAATTTTAATTGAGCAGCTACTGAGTATAATTCCCTCATCTTGTAAACCTTTTATTTATTTTAACTGTAAATTCTTATCTACTGCTCTTTCTTGGCAATTTCTTCTAGTTAAGCTCTAACAGAAGAGAAATGAGTTCTGCTGCAAATCAATAATGTAACTTTCACCTCCTCTCCCAAGGCTGCCAATTGTCAATGATCGTTCCTGCACATTAACTTACAGAGGCTTCAGGAAGTGGTTTCTCTTCAAGTATAAAGGAGTATTTAACTGGAAGGTTGGATGAGAATGCTATTCGGAATGTTGTTGGGGTTTTTTTAATTTTTTTTTTCTCTTGTTACTAAATTCATTGCTCTTTTTTTGTTGTTATATCTTCAGATGACTTGTTAGTTCCACCTCATGATACCAGCACAGATCTAACAGATGTTATGGAGCAAATCAACAGCACATTTCCAGCTTGCTGCTGTAAGTGTAACAAAATATGTCTCTGAATATAGTATTGAGTTTTAGGTGGTTTTTTTAAAAAAGAAAGAGTAATTTTTAGGTGGTTTTTTTTGAAAAAGAGTAATTTCTATGGTATTGACTAGGAAAAAATTCTCTCTGATTAGATGTCTTGCCAAGATATGCAAGGTAGATAATTCTGTTCTTTAGAGTTCCTCAACAGAGACACTTGTAAAGGTAGATAAACAAATGCTGTCATGTTTTAAGTGGAAGTGATTCACTACAAAAAAAGTCTGTCATTCCAAATGCAATTTACAGCCGTGCCCACATAAAGGGCGAGAGACCTGGAATAGTATTAGCTGCTAATCTAAACCTTATGTAGAACTTAAGTGAATCTAGATTCAGAAATTTGGAATGATGGTTTTCTAATAAAACTTGAAAAAAAGGCCATAGGCAACAAGAAGGACCATAGTCCAATCCTGACTGCCTGAACTAATTATTGAACTAATTATTAAACTAATCAACCAGAGGAAATACCTGTTAACACAGAACATAACACCTTTCCCTGCTTAAATGCATTGCAAGCTGATGTATTATTCAGTGTCTGTTAGAGAGATCAAAAGAAAAACTGACTAGTTTCCTATGAATGGCTTGTATCGGTTGCTATATGTTTCCAGTGATCCTGTTCCTTCCAGAATGTCACTGTGCTCACAGGAGTAAGCAGCTTTCTCTCTGTTTATGCCTGTATTTTATACAGTTCGTTGGTTTTAGCAGGGGGTTGAAATGGCAACTTTTTATTCAGTGCATTTTTTTAAAAGACATACATATATATCCACACCTTCGTCTCTTTTTATCATTGGAAAAACAGTAGTGAAAACACCGATATATTCATAAAATTCTTTCAAATGAAATGTAATAGTGGTGGTCAGTTTTAAAAAGCACAAGTGCGAGGGAAGGTGTTTATGCCCAGTTCTTGGGAAGCATCAAGACTAAACTGGATTCTATTTCACAAACTCAGTGAACCCTGTTAAAATACCCCTTTTATTTCTCGTATGTATTTTGCTTAGCTGTGAAAACTGCATCACAGAAGATGCACTTTGCACATTCTGAGAAAGCAAATTAGGGACTTGCAAAAAAAGATCTTGTTTCAGCTGTCCTTTGCGATTTTCAGTGAGTTCAATAGTTCAGAGCCCATCGTTTTGCAAATTAAGGATTTTATTCTAAGAAGCATCTCTTCTTGAAGTCAACAGTTAGTGGAGCTACTCAGCACAACTCAAGGGGCCGGGGGGATGTATACAAATCTGAAAATGCAACTGAAATATCAATTCTTGGTTTTGCAAATTCCTATCTCAGGTGTAATGGGTATACAGATACCTGGTCATTTGGCCCAAATGAATTTAAAACAAATTGCCCTATGTCAGGACAAGCTTGATATTGATTCTCTGCAATCAAGAGACATGGAAAAAGAAAATAAATCTAATATCCATGAAACAATACATTGAATGGAGCAGGAAAGGACTGTGAGTGAAAACCATGGCCCCACATACTTTGATATTATGAAGTGTATCTGAGCATTTAAGTTTAAAAAAAACCCCACAGTTCCAAATTTCATGTGATTTTTCCCTTTGTCATTGTCATGCTGCTGCAGAAATGAAACCAAACCAACATGCCACAATTAGTAGGTACTAACTTAAGTCTTCAGTCATTCTATAACATCTTGTATTTGGGATATTTAGTAGGAGTGGATTTTTTTAACCGTGTAAGATTCATATACTGGTTTAGAAGCCTGCAGTGAGGATTATTAGTCTGTCCTTCCCAACAGAGTCCATTAAACTCTATGAGTTTTGTTAGGAAAGACCATGACAGACCAAGTCCATCATCTTTTCATATGGCTGTTGGAGATGGATCTCTCTTTCTGGATGACAGTTGTCTAACCTGTTCTGTAAAATTTCCAGTGACGCAAACTCCATGGACTCCCTCACGCAATCCAAGAGCTGTATTCCTAACTTGAAAAAAATAATATCTTTACCGTTTTCTAATTATACCCAAGCTAAAGTTTATTAGAGCAGCCTTCGTGTTCATTTATGAAGAAGGAAAAAAAAAAAAATTAAAAGGCTGTTTTTTCACAATCTCATCACTACTGTCCTCTCCTACCTAGGCTACAGCTTTTATTAGGGAGTTATCAGCATCTGAGTCTTATCTAGATTATTTTAATTCCATCCTAACTGTATAATAGAGCCAGGTTTTTTATTTGCTGTATTTGTTTTTATAGGTTTCAGGTTATAATTCATCTTGAAATCAGTATTTCTACTTACTCCAAATATCCCTTATGAAGCAATTATCCATCTAGTAAGGCCAGCATTGCTCTTAATGGTGGGGCTTTTGTTGTGTTTTTTTTCCTCACCATATCCTTTGATTATGGATATAATGCCTCTTTTCCTTCCGTATTTACGAGGTTGATCCTCAGAACTAGGCAGGTGTGCAATACTCTGCAGCAGTCTTGCATGTGCATCTAAGTGAGTTCCAGAACAGAGCATTTTGAACAGATGATGTTATAATGCATTGCTCATAAGTCTATATGGTTGCAAGTGGTGAAAAAGGAGCCATTCATATCATCTATATATTTATAATGCTATACATTTGTTACAAGTAATTTTGTGGAGACAGTTATGTATATACCATTAAAACACACTTCTAGTTATATATATATTTTTTTTAAAGATAAGAGTCTTTATGTTCTTCTATAGCGCATATTTTGCTGATACTACCTTTGTTTTTAAACTGCCAAGATGCAGAATTATGTAAATTTCTAAATTTTTTTTTTCTTTTCTTTTTTTCTATTTGCAGCAAGTTTCACTGGCAGACCAGAGGTATGAGGCATGTTTACATACTTGCATAGTCGTTGGGTGCAAAGTAAAGCAAGTGGAAAAGTTCTATTAAAGCACAGTGACCAGTTTTTTTTCTGTATTTTTCCCTAGAGGTCTATTTGGAAGCTAAACTGATGCAACCAGAAGGCTAGATTCTGGAATATCCCAGTTAATAGAAAATTCCTGCTAGTTCATGCATTACCAAAGGTATTATGGTGTGCAGTTCTGGGATGCTGACCAGATCCAATCAGCTTGAATCTATCAGGGCCAATTAGTTTCAAGCCAGCAACAGCTTGCAAGATCAAGGCTGGTTCTTGCAAAGACATCCATATGTCCTTGTGCTCTGCTGTCCATAGCTCCAGTTTCAGGAGCTATGGGCTCCAGGGTGCAAGGATCAAGAGCCACAAAGCATATCAGGGATTAGACTCAGCTGCCTTCT
Organism: Ceryle rudis; assembly: GCA_033439905.1. Classification (NCBI taxonomy): domain Eukaryota; kingdom Metazoa; phylum Chordata; class Aves; order Coraciiformes; family Cerylidae; genus Ceryle; species Ceryle rudis. The sequence continues at coordinate 106,835 of JAAGNO010012735.1, read as the reverse complement.
CCCAGTAGGCAACCACTTAACAAACCCAAAGCAGAAACTTGGCTACTTTCAGAGTTCACAAAAGCGTGGAAAACAATGTGGTTTTTTAATAGTTGTAAGTCTAACTAGTATGAATGATCACTTAAATTTCTGGTTTAAGTAACAGAAATAGGAAAAAACACTTAATATAGGTTTAGCTTGATATTAGAGACCATGTATGACAAATAAGGAATGACAAAATTGTTAGTCATTGCAGATTTCATTGAAAGTTTCCTTGTTAAATAAGTTTTAAAGACTACCTCAGATTGCTGTGTGAGACTTCAGAAGAATTAAGTGGTCAGGAAAGAGTCTATTTAGTCACCCAAATTGCTTCACCTTGCCCCATTAATCCAGTGTTTGCAAGGTCAGACTTCCCCAGAATTAGTATCTAGAAATTCAGAAATATTGCTCTGTAAACACTTAGTTGGCTTGCAATATCTGGGATAGTAGGATTGTCCTCCCAGACAGGAATTTCTGAAAAGAATGGGATGAATCATGCCCTGCACTCAGTTACAAAGACTGAAACACAAAGTCAATCTGAGTTAAAACTAATGTTTTTCAGAAATCCTTCCTCTAAGCAGGCGCAGTGTTATCATTGAATAATACTTACCATCCTGAAAAAACAATTTATTTGTTTTTTTTTTTTTTTCTTCAAACACAGGATGTTTCTCAAGTTGTCTTACTACAAGTCTACCCTTCCAGAACTATTAGATAAGGCACATTTTGTTGTTCAGGAACAGAATACTGAAACAGGGACCTGGAAATAAGCTTCACATTTGAAGGGGCAGAGTCTAAATCCAGACTCTGTATACTCTCCATTTTTATCACTTAGGCTTCAGACAGGACAGTTGTTTACCTAAACTTCTTTTTTTTCCTATGAGCATAGAATGTGGAGAGCCTGAAAGTCATATTTACTGCCTTGTAGACTAACAATCTCTGCACCTCACTCAACAAGAATTTTAAATGCAAAAAAATATTACAGTGCAGTGTAGTAAAATTAGGTTTCTCTTCACTACATCTCAGTGATTTGCTGAGTCTTGGCCAATACATCTAAATTTTTAAAATAGATTTGTAAAATGTCATCAGAGTCCTTAACTGAACCAAGCCTAAAGTAGTTTGACCTCTCTGTGCATGTTAATGTGCTACTGATGTGGTTATTTCTCATCCTGACAGGTAATGTGAAGTGTTCATTTGGACATCAACCAGTGCTTCCTGGTGTGTAGTACAGCCCTTTTCTACAAACCACCGATCACAAGTTCCACTTCATCAGAAGGCTGCATGGGACCCTGGAACATGCTGTTCACTCTGGCTGCGTGTTCTACTTGAAACAGTAAAACACTGAATACCCAAAGATGAGGATGTTGTCTTTATAGTATTGGTTTTTTTTCTTCTCTTCTTCCTCCCTTTCTATGCAACTGTAAATTAATGAGCAGTGGAGTATTTGTCACTGATTTGTATAAATATACAGCCGCGGGAAAAGGGGCAGGGGCTTTATATACGTTCTTTTTGATAATCGTAAAGAGAACTGCATAAGGAGTTTGGAGCAAAATGTTACATTTATACATTCCTTTCAGCTCTTTGCTTTTACATTGTAAAATACCCTTAGTTATATTCTCACACATTTAATATTCTGTACTGATTATTTATATGCTAACCATCTGACTACACAGATTTCAGAATACCCCTGAGTTGTTTTCAGGATTGGAAGTTCCAATAATCTGCATTATTGTTACTGCTTAACAAAAATTGCCATTAGGTGCAAGCTACAGTATTTTAACTCCAATAAACAAGTTAAACTATCATTTAGAGTCATAATTATCACTCTCATGCACCAAAATGGTATTTTTAATTTCTCTTTACTTTTTTCCAGCCAACACTCTCCATTTGGAGGATTATTTTTTTAAGCCTTACTTTACTTTGGATCAGGAGATAGCTAATAAGAGGACTTAGATGATAGCTTAAGTTGGTTTTAGCAAGGTCTATGTTAGTGTGATTTTTCCCAACTTTGTTCAGAGACAAAGCTTTGCTGTTCCCTGCTGTGCCAAACTTGCTTCAAGTTTTGGAATTTACAGTCCGTGAAGTAAAGCTCATTTATATGAGATCCGCTTTTTTTCTCTGCCTCTTGGAAATGAAGAGACAATTAGAAAGCCCTTTCCAATACTATTAGCCATGGAACATTTTCTTCAAAGCTGCAATGCACTTAGATATTACTATTTGGCATTGTAATCTTGTAACTCATCTTTATCTTTGGAATCATTTATTTATGTACTTTAAGTAGAGATAATTATGGGAAAGTTACATCACTGATCAGCTGATCTTTAGTTTTAAAATTATCTTAAGCAATTTTAATGCCTTCACAGAGTTTACAGTGATGCATGAACACTTGCTTTAATTTCAGAACATACCTTTAATTGGTAAAACTGCATGCAATATATTTCATGTATAGCGGAGAGAAACTAAGCTGCTTTGTTCTTAGTTATTACTGAAGAAAAAAAAATAATCACAAAATGATATTGGAAGAGTTGTAAATTCTCTACTGCTACTGAAAAATGCTAGAATACATTAAGACATCAGGTCAGGAATCTCTAGTGTTTTTGTGAAGTGGTGCCAACTAGACTGTCCTGCACCTACAGTATTCACTCCTGAACTACTGCTGCTGCTCGAGAAGTGATTTGGGCACAGCATTGACCATGTTCTAGTGTTGGCACCGGTGCCAGTTCTTTCTGAAACCTTTGGCAAACTATTTAACCACTCTGCCTCTGTTTTCCTATCTGTAAAATGGGGATGATAGTACCTCACAAAGGTGTTGTAGGACTTCCTTAGTGTCTGAAAAGCTCTCTATAAATGCTAAGTATTTATCCTGAGTGGATCAAAATTGTCAAGGTGGGACGAGAAGATGCTGGCTCCTATAAATGTTTCATCTATTAAAAAAAAAAAGAAAAAAAAAAAGTAGTGTAGTTATTTTGAGAATAAAAAAACTCCACATTTTACAGAAGAGGAAAGCCATGACCACCTTTCTACCTCAGACCTATCTTCATGAGTAGTATTGGAAATAGCTTTATATTCTCTTCTCTGCAAAGTTCTTTGCTTTTATCAAGCTCCATCATTCTCTAGGCAAAGAATCCTTAAAAATACCCTCTCCATAACTAAAAAAGGTCTCAGTAGTGAATTTGGTGGCTTTTATTTTTGTTCTGAATATGAGGTTATGTATAAAGTTGTTTTTCCGCCTGTGTTTGTATGCATCCTTTATCCTCTGCTGCCAAGTAAATGCTGCTTCAAACACTACATTGTAACATTCTTCCTCTGAGACAATAATGAATAAAAGGAATATATTGCAGTAACATGAAAAAAATTATGGAGTTCTTTCAAGTTTTGTGGTTTTCAAGGATGACGCTTCTCATTGCTAAATGCTGAAGATTTCATTATGAAGAAGATGGATTTTAGCACAGGAGTGCTGTGGTAGTCCATTTCTATGTGCTAGCATTTTTTGAGTGTGGTTTGCATTTATCTAAATGAGATTAAGCAGTGTTTTCTCCCCATAAATCTGAGCTTATTTTCTCCAGTTTTCCATCTTTAGTGATTTAGTCTGGAATCCTTCTCAGTTTCATGGCAGATATTAAATTTGATCACTGAAGCAGACTGCTTTTATTTAAAAATGCTATATATACATATTACAAAACAGCAATAATGCATGAAGCCCTGTCCAATATTAGAACTGTAAATTAATCTTCAGTTTTTGATGGTCTTCAGTCAACATGCTCAGCCTGAGGTACAGCATTGGGTATTCAGTCAGGAAACATGCTTTGTAGCCCTACCACGTGCTGATTTTAGGTATTTGCATAAAGCTAATGCAAATTGTGTTAATGAGTATGTCAGAATTACTGTGCTTAAAGGAGATAAAAAGTCCTCAACCCTAAAAATATAATTTCCTTAATAGTAGGCACTGTTTTCATGTTTAGTATTTTTTTCAAACAAATGTAAAACATAAATGTCAAAGTAATGACATTTTCCTTCTGTAGGGAAGAATTTTTTTTTTCACATGGCATTTAAGTGATTCAGCAGTTAACAAGGAATTTAGTTGTAAAAATAACAATTTATTGAGTCAAATTAAGTTCTGTCTTTAGAACAAAAATGTGTTAAAGAGGAAGAGGCTGCTAGTTAAGAATCTATTACACCCCAACATCTATCTTTTAAAAAAGTAAACATTTTAATTATATGTTTGTAGAGTTGACGGCAGCAGAAGTGGGGTATGGATCAGTACTCGGGCCTGACTTTGAGAACAATTTATGAAAGTGCTCAGATCTACAACTCACAACCTTTATACTCTGCTCACTAAGGTAGCAGATTCCAGAGCTCCGTACACTGTCACCTGTGAGGAAGTTCTTCCCAGCTTAAAATCCCACTCCAGTACTGTGCCATGAAGGTCCTGACTCTTGTCAGAGGTAAGTTACCTCACCAGTTCGTGTGGGGCTTTTCTCAAGGGGTCAGAGGCGGCCAGTGGCAGGTATGGCAAACACCAGTCTTCAGTGAAAAATGCAAGGGTAAGTGCTCCCTCACTTCTCTGTACAACCTTTTCCTTTGAGCACTAACCAGACTCTTATGCTCTTATTTTCTTAACCAAAATAAAGCCAACATGATACTTTTCAGAAGAATTAGGTTCCTGCACCAAAGAGGTCTCAGCCCAAAATGCATGAGTATCCATTTCACTGGGAGAGACACCCTCCTGCACAGCCCGGAATGGATAGGGTGCTTGATAGAATATTTGTTTACATTTTTATTACAAAACACCCTTGAGCTGAAACATTACTATCAGATCCATTCATTTTCTCAGAGAAGATGCAAGATTGATGCAGCTAATTAAAATCAGAGTGCAGCAGTTCCTCTAACATTAAGGCTTCATCTTCAGGGGAGTTTCCACTATGAAACAACTCTTCTTGGGTGGTGGTGGTATTATTTCTTTGTTGGACAAAGAAAAGACTCTGCAGATGTTCAAATCTCAATAAATGAGATAGGGGGGCTGGTGTCTCATAATTTAACTATGTCAGAGATACTGGGCCCAGACACAGAATGTCAGTATACACATGACAATTACCATGTCCTGAGTCAGGGCTTCTGTCCTCTCTTCTATTATTTCTACAGTTGAAAAATGAGACAAAAATAAAAGGCCAAGTTTGTTCAAATTAAAAATACATTACTGTAATGGGCAAGTTTTGGATTTATGCAAAAGACCAAAATATTCTTTAAAATGTTTACTATACAAGCTGCCCTTTCGGGACAGTTGTCTCATTACATGTATATTTTGTTCTCTACTGTAGCACAGAGTTGCCCTAAGAAAAATCTTCCTGAAGGTAAACATTTATACCACTGCAAAACTGAGTAATGGATCCTGTCTACTGTCACACAGAACTGAAGATGTCATGCCATATGGCTGAGAATTCTGTTCTCACAACAGCAGCAACAAAACCAGTCTTACATATCCAGCGAAGGTGTAAATTAATAACAGCAGGGCATAAAAAAACCACCCACCCAAAGTCCAAACTTTTAGTGGAAAAAATGAGCAGGAAGAGAACTGTTCTATTTTACAAGCAAAATATCAGTAATCATCAGCTATATGTTATGTTCCAAAAAATATGTTCCTCTGGTCTAAGGTGGAATCTTCCTTGGCTCATATGCCTTTGGGAGCCTATCTTCTGTCTTTAGTGGCACTTAAATTTTCATGATGTGCCAGCAAAAATTACACTCTTTGCAGCTTACATTTATGCATTAGAAAGAACAGCTGCATGCAAGTGCAGCAGCTGCCTTTGGAAGAGGCAGGTAGTGTTTTCATCAGTTGCTTTTCTAAGCACCTCTGTCTGAGACAGCAGCAGAGAAGCTGCCAGAAGTGGGCTGATTCAGCTCATTTCCCCTAAGCATCCTAGCACTGCAGTAAACTGTTGCAGCCAACACAAAGGGATCTTTTAAGTTGAAAACTGCTCTATGTCAGTAGTCATGAAAAGTGATACACCAGGAGAGCTGAATAGAATTCCTAGGTGCCAGTCTCAAAGATGAGTAGATACACGGGGAAAAAAAACAAAGAAACAATTACAGTATAACAAAACATAGAAACTACTTGTCCTATCATTGTCATCTCTGAAACCGCATTTGCAGAACAACTACTCATGCTTTTGTTAGTCACTGTCTTTATACAGTCATATAGCCCTTTGAAAATGTCTAGTTTTCTTCCCTCTAATAACTAATATCAACCTTGAAAAACTGTATTTCAGAAATACTTATTTTCTGTCTATGGAAAGAGAGAGTGCCTAGGGTAGCTAATGCAAAGGAAGATGTCTGCACTTTACAAATCTAATTTTAGGGATACATCCCACCTTGGTACTAAAGAAAAAAAAAAAGCTAAAAATTTTCTAGGTGATAACAAACCATAAAAAGTGACCTGATTATAAAAACAAATTAAAAAAAAAAAAAAAACAAACACCACAAAACACAAAAAAGAAAACCACATAGCATTTCAGCAACACTTCATCTTCATGTGATGGAATTCCCTTTGCCCCTACAGTAACCAATATCTCTTTGACTAGGATTTAAATTCTCTGAAAAATGAGGAAAAATTAGAGGAAGGGATAGCATCCCTTACTAACAGTTTATGTGTCTCATAACCTAGATTCAACAGAATTAGGAAAAAGGCCACATAAATGAGGAAGACTGATACTTCACCTGAATTGTATATAGAAATAGGGAACCATTTGGTCAAATACAGTAAAATTTCTGAATCCCAGCCCAGGTGAAGTGGAAGCTCATATGACAAGGCAGAATATTTTGTATGTAATCTTGTAATTTTAATGTGAAAAAAACCAGGCAGCAAAACCATTCTTTTTCTTTACTAGAGATGACATTTTGCATGTCGAAGGACTAATGTTATGGTGAGCTATTGACAGCAATTACACTTCTCTGTATGTAACTGCCATGTGTGACTGGTGCCAAACCCACAAATGAAGTTTTATACATTATTAAATTAAGAGAATGGACAGAAGATACAATAGTAACTGCCACTGATATTCATATCACTGATTTAAATACAAACAGACGTAAGGAAAGTTAACAGTTACACAGATCCTCCTTCTTGAAGATCAGAGTGACATTTACTTTCTTCCGGTCCTCAGGATCTTCCTCCGATTCCTATGACCTTCCAAAAACAATTGAGAATGGCCTTGCAATGACATCAACCAATTCCAACACTTGTGGGAACATCCCATCTGATTCCATGGACTTACACACGTCCAGTTTAAGCATTCCTTAACCTGATCCTTCCCCACCAAGGAGAAGGACATCTCACTTGCTCCAGACTTATCCACTGGTCTCAGGGACTTGGGCTTCCTGAAGGCCACTTTTACCAGTAAAGACCGAGATGAAGAAGGGATTCAGTACCTCAGACTTTTCAATGTCCTTTATGACCAGGTCCTCTTCAGGAGCGGGCCACTGTTTTACCCAGTCTACCTTTTGCTGCTGATGTACTTGTCAAATCCCTTCTTGTTGCCTTTCATATCTCTCACTAGGTTTTGGCTTTCCTAACCATATCCCTGAATAACTGGGGGGTATCTCTATATTCTTCCTGGTCCCTGAGCAAACAGAGGTCTGCTGTCCTGAACACCAGGGATGTGATCCTGCTTTTTGCCTTGCTCTTTTCTCTTGCGGTCCTGAGCTTTACTATCATTGCAATTATGGCAGCCCCTAAACTTCACATTGCTTACCTGTTCTTCCTTCTTTCTGAGTAGGAGGTCCAACAGGATCTCTCCACTCATCAGCTCCTCAATGTTAGAAAACTGTCTGCAGTGCACTCCAAGAAATTTTCCCTCTACAGTTAGCATAACCCTGAGCCAATGCGCCATCTTGCACAATGCCCTGAACAAATCTTTTGCCAAGAGAAGTATTGACAGATGGGTAGGGAGGGGACCTTTTAAACACAGATGCTTTGATTTTGTTTATTACCTCTGAAAGTATTCTGTTGAACAGTTGCGAGGAGTCTAATGAATGGCTATGACGCACAGACAGGCATACAGGAAGAAAAAGTGTCCAGATGTATTTCTGCCTCTCCAGTCCCAGCAGCCCCTCTGGAATGGAAAGCGTAGCTCTGACCTACTTGCTTTCAGCAGGCTGCAATTACAGTGCCTATCAATTTTCTATAAAAATACAGATGCGAACAAATGGAAAACCTGAGTGCCTGAAACATGAGCAGAATAAGAATATCATTTCATCCCCTAAATTCCAGTTCCTGTAAAGGTGATGCTTGCAGGCTGAAAACTAGTTGAAATGGCAGTAAAACAGCAAAATAACACCTGATTTTATTATGAAATATGAGCCAGGCTTTGTACACAAACAAGATATACCATAGCCTCCATCTGTCCATTGCCTACACTTGCACTTTTTACTCCCCAGAAAGTCTGCTTGCTTGCTGAGGAAGGAAAATTAATGATAGCTTTAGTGAAAGAGAATTATTTTTGAACTCTACTTTGTTTTCTCACATTGCATCTTGTGCTACGTAGTCAGTGGCAAGGGGCTGAGCCAGGTGTCTAAAGCTGGACAAAGCACTCCAGCCCCAGTCTCAACAAATAAAAGGGAACAGTCACTCCCCCTGAATCTCTAACAGTTGCTATCCATCACCTGATAGATGAGGCGGCTGACTTTCAGATTAATCCACTTAATATAGACCTTGGTAGCATTTGGCAAAGAAATTCTTCTGATAACTAATTGCATTGTTGTTATTAGAGACACTTTGGTTCTGTTTTCCTACATATCACAGTACTTGGAGCATTATTTAGAAAAATGGGGTTAAGAGAGAAATATTTTCCGAAATGCCACTCTCACTTATCTGCTTCTCTTCTAGACTTGTTGTCCCAGACATAGACTCATGTATGTGGTTTTGGTTGGCTTCTTCCATTCACATGTTCTGAGTTCGTCAGCATTTGAACAAAAAAAAAACCCAACCCAAACCACATCTAGCTTTTTACTTAAAAATTCTGTAAGCTTGTTGATGTCATTGCTCACTATACTATTTATGACATCTGCTGTGCCTTATAAATTACTACCAAGTGGACAAAACTGGTGCACTTCACATTTCTTTGCCCGAAGCAATGCTCCCATTGGAAGCTTCTTGGAAAGTTTGACTTATACTATTCATAAAGTTGTTATATTAATGGCATTACACACAACTAAGTTAGATTTCTTAAAGGCTGATAACAAGCACTCTCAGATGAGATCTCTTCATGGCAATGTTGGTTTTAGGGCTCTTTATAGTTCAATATAAACCAGACCAAGAGGCATATTCACACCTGTCAAAGCTCTCTGAAAAATACATTAGCATACATACTGCAGTTTAGGCCTGTCACTTTTGCCTGCAGTTGCTGCATTTACTGCTTAGTTTTTAACCCAGTTGCAAAGGAAAGAAGTGATAAATTAAGAATATAGCACATCTGTTTGCACAGAGATTGGATAAAATATGGCAGTTTAGTTAATGTAGTAAACAGCTTAAATGGTGAGAGTGCTTTTTTTCTTAATATATTGTCCTGGTTTGAGTGAGAACAGAACTAAATCTCTTCGGTGATTTTACTTTTCAGCTCAGTTCTTCTAACTCACTGCACTGTCTGAAGTTAGCAGCCTGTTTTCACAGACGGTGTCTGCTGCTGGCAGTGATAACACCCCGTGTTTAGAGTTACTACCAAGGATTGGTGTGGAGACCAAGGCCACTGTTGGGTCTTGTGTACCATGTTGGGGGGTGCAGGAAAGTGAAAGGCTGCACCTGCAGGGAGGAGTGGACAGGGCAGGTG
>JAAGNO010012735.1:14255-96899 GCA_033439905.1 Ceryle rudis | reverse complement strand
GGTGATGTAATTACCATTGGGGGGTTGGGTTCGATACTTGTTTTGTATATATTTGTATATATTCCATTTTTATTATTATTCTCATTAAAGCTGTTCTAGTTTCCTTTTCTAATAACTAAGTCTCTCTTCCCCTTTGGGGAGGGAGGGGGGTTAACAGAGAGCACCTGTTATAGGTCTAAGGTGCTGCCCTGACCCTAAACCGTGACAGATTTATTGGCTCCCAACATGGGGCACAATCAGAACTCTGATAGATTGTCCAAATAGTTCAAATTCAGATTCACTCACTTGAGAGAGTACCACCTTTTTTTTTCTGAGAATCTTTAAGAACTGGAAACTAAAACAGACGGCCTAAATGATGTTTCTGAGAGTAGTGTCAGTTCGTGTCTTTTTAGCATTTCTTTCTGAGTTAAACGCTGTACTCTTCCCTTACATGCCATATGGGTTATGTTATTGTCTGCTTGTTCTTACTGTTTATCTGAAAGCTCTTGGTTTTGGGTGCTGAGCGAAAGCTGCTGCTTGAATAGCTGATATGGACAAATGCTTAAGAAAATGAGTTGCATTTTTTTTTCTAGTTTCAAATAGTAGTAGTTTTATCTTTCTCAAACAAGATGTACCTAGTAAAAGAATTAGATTAAGTGATGTGATTAAAACCAAGATATTCCACACCCATCTACCCTCCCCTCCTAGACTCCCAGAAGAGAGAAGACAAAATCAGAAATATTAATACTACAGTGAATCAGATCTAAAAGTTTAATCCTGTGAGACTACCCTTCTGGTAAGAATTGCATCAAGAAGCCACAGATGATATGGCATTATTTCGGTTATTTCATATAGACTGGAGACTACTGTGTATAACAGGACAGGGTTATGCCAGTGAAAGTTTAACAAACTTTATTTTATCATAGATAAAATGACAGGTGGCTCCTAAGCCAGCTACCTTGGCACCTCCATGGAGCTCACTCCCCATCATGGACAGTCTCTCCTCACAGGAGAGGCACCACCAGCCCCTCAAGGCACTACATCAGCCACTCACAGACCTTGTCCTCCCCACCAAGGGACAAGGCAGAGAAGGGGGATATCCCCATTTGGGCTCCCCCAGCCCCAATCAAGGACCAGTAATATTTTTTTTGGCAATACTTAAAAAGGACAGCTGTGTTTAGCTGCTGGGTATTGGCAGTATAATGTAGGTAATTAAGTAATAATCACCTTAGAAATGTGCCTTTATCTTAGAGCAGCAGAAAGAACAGAGATAGAAGGTTGTGGCAATTACCTCCTCCTTTAGCTCCAGGCAGCCAAGCACCAAATAGGCATTCCTATCAAAATCGGTAAATAATTTGTCCAATTACCTATTGAAGTTTTTGAATTAAAGATTATAAACATTTATGTTTAGCCTTCAGTTTAGTATTTGGAGTGCTGTATAGGAACTGACTCCGGATTAATTTTTTTTTCCCTCAGTTACTACTTGATGTCAATACAATCTGTACTCACATCTCTGTGAGTGGGGGAACGTGTAAGAAACACTATTTTTTTTGTACTATCATAAACCATCATTTATACATATAAGAACAGGGTCTGTCATGGACTGAATTGCCCTTTCAGTTCCCAAAAATGTCTTTATTTGACAGAGTTGGGTAGATGAATTTAATATACATGTTAGCATAGCATCTTGATAAACTACTCACTTTAGAATTACAGTAAGGCATTTCAATGTGCATTAAAGAATATTCTTTTTTTCCAGTATGTTTCCTTACTGCTATCCTCCTTCTCCCCCAAGAAGTGTTTTGGGAATAGGCAGGCATCTCTATCTCCTCACTCCCTTCATGTGCATTCTCAGCTTGTGCCTGAAACAACTCCCTCCTTTCCCCTGATATTTCACCAGGGCTGTATTATACTGCACATACTTTTAGTAAGACTCAAGGAATAGATTCGCAAACCCACTCTCTCACTGTGAGATATTCAGCAGGTTTAAACAGATTTAAAAGTAATGTGGGTGCAAAGGTGTTGGTGAAAGCCAAATTTCAGGAAAATTAGGTTGTCAGTGAGTAATTAAGGACACTGTAGGCCAGATTTCTGCCTTTGTTGTTGGTAGCACACAAGAAAATAATATAATTTCTAAACTCAATCTGTTTGGATTTTTGTTGTATTTATTTGGGTTTTTTGTTTGGTTGGTTTGTTTGGTTTTGCCTTTTTTTTTTTTTTATAAGTAAATCAAGCACTTTTGATATGGAATCAGAGAGACAGACTTCTCGGGAGATACTCTTTTTACAAGGACTCTGAAAAGCAGAGCTACACTCTAGCTGTGAATTGGGGATATTAATTTACAGGCATTAAGAACTGCCTTCTGTGGCTGCCAATTTCCTGTAACCCACTGGCCTAAGGGCACTGGACATCGTAATGATGAGTTAATGTCTGAGGTATTTACTTCTCAACTTTACATACAAATATTAATAAATAAATAAAAGCACCAAGAACTGTACAAAATTACATAACCAGCTCTGCACGGACCAGAGTCTAAAACTGTCTAAACCTATGCCAGAAGGCAGCCAGCATCTAAAAATTAAGACTCATTACTTTAAATTCTAATTTTGGGCCTAAACAAGAGTTTCTCAGAATAGCCATGAATAGGCAGACATCTCATATTTGAGCTTGTAGTGGCCAACAACCATTCCTCAGTTTATCTCATTTGCAGGTCGGACTCCATAAGCACTTGAAGAACCTTGCCATCATATCTGAGCCTTCAGAAAAACAACCCCCTTCCTTGGCACAGGCTCATCTAACTCAGTAGCCAACAGGAGTCAAAGGCAACATCACCTTTTTTGTTTGGTTTCTCAAGCAGTTCAGGTACTGAAGCGCTCTTAAAGGGGACAGCTCGGGTTTTGCTCCATTCTCCATCCAGAGGACTTAATCCACCTATATTTCATATATGCATTTCGTAGCCATACTGTATTTTCCTCAACAGGACGTCATATGACAATATTGACATGTTTGTATAAGGGAGGGGGAGCCTAAACAACATAATACAAATGCTACTTCTGGTTTGCTTTATCTCTCCAGCTTTTTACACGCCTTACTCTATCTTCAGTATAAACACTGTACTGTGTCTGTGAATGTTTATACCTGTTAACGATTCCTTTCTGTTCATTGGTAGTGCATGCATACCTCTGACTGTTGGTGTTCTCCCTGAAATTGGTGGTACTTAAAAACTTTTCTGTTAGGGAATTTATCTCAGAAGCTTTGTATTTCCACTTTTTCCCCTCTTATGCTGCAAATACTAAAGGATGGAAGGATGACATTCATGATAGCCTCTGTCTATCTGCAAGATATTTTAGTCTTATCACAAGGACATACTGCAGTCCAGGGTTAGTAATTTATGTCAAAGTATTTACAGGATATTTAATGAGTAAGAACTTAATCACTCTTCAAGCAACTAGGCAGAGGCTTAACTAGGTAATTAAAAAAAATGCAAAGACAAATATTTAAGATAGACTTGATTTAGTTTAGCACAATTTTCTACTAGCCTACCCATTGTAACAAACTCCTTTATGCCATTAAGAGTATATATATATATATGTAAATGCAAACTACATTTAAATGACCAAACAATTCTCACTATAAACATCAACAACTGTCAGGGATGTTCCCCTAACAGAAACAGTTTCTGAGAAGAAAGAAATCAGTTTGTTTTGATTCAAAGGTCAGAGTTTCCCAGCTCTCTTGCTTTCTAACACTCCCCACTGAAGTGGGAGGCTAGCTGCTGCTGGGCAAGGATTCCAAGATAAAGTTAATAACAATGTAGTGTTATTAAGCAGGTATTTATTGTGGCACGGGATGCACAGGGGATCACTCCTGTTTAGTCTCCATCCTTGGGGATATTTTAAAACCATCTGCGCACCGTCCTGTGTAACTGTCTCTGCGTGATTCTGTTTGGGCAGGGGGAGATTGGACAAGATGACCTCCAGAGGTTCAACCTCAACCACTCTGTGAGGCTGTGAAAGTGTCTTAAGATTAAAAAACTCCCTGTTTAGAATATCAGAAGGTTTTATGCTACAAATAAGCCTTTGTACCCAGTTAAAAGGTAATGAAGTATGAAATCACATTGATCAGTGAAGTGCTTCCTCAAAACAGAATCACAGAATTGTCACGGTTGGAAAAGACCTCTAAGATCACCACATCCAGCCATCAACTCAAATCCCTCCCCAGCAATGCCCCCCCCCCAACAAACAAACAAACAAACTAACACACCACCTCACCATCCCACTAAAGCATGTCCTGAAGGGCCTCATCTACTCATTTTTTTAACACCTCCAGGGACGTTGACTACACCACCTCCCTGGGCAGCCCATTCCAGCACCTGACTACTCTTTCAGTAAATTATTCCCAATATCTAATCTAAACCTCCCCTGGTGCAACTTCAGGCCATCTCCACTACTCCTGTTATTATTTACTTGAGAGAAGAGGCTGCCCACCTCACTACAACCTCCTTTCAGGTAGTTGTAGAGCCATAAGGAGTCCCCTGAGCCTCTTCTCCAAACAGAACAATCCCCATTCCCTCAGCCATTCCTCATAGGACTTGTTCTCCAGACCCTTCACCAGCATGGTTGCCCTTCTCTGAACTTGCTCCAGCACCTCAGTGTTTTTCTTGTGGTGAGGGGCCTAGAATTGAACACAATATTCAAGGTGTGGCCTCATCAGTGCTGAGTACAGGGGTACAATCACTTCTCTCCTACTGGCCACATTATTTCTGATACAGGCCAGGTTGCCTTTGGCCATCTTGGGACCACCCTGCTAACTCACATTCAGTTAGGTGTTGACCACCACTCCCAGGTCCTTTTCCATCAGGCAGCTTTACAGCCACTCTTCCCCAAGCCTGTAGCATTGCCTGGGGTGGTTGTGACTGAAATGCAGGACCTGGCACTTGGCCTTGTTAAACCTCATACCGCTGGCCTCGGCCCATCAATTGAGCCTATTCAGATCCTTCTGCAGACCCTTCCTACTGTCAAGTAGATTGACACGCCCACCCAGCTTGGTGTTATCTGGAAACTTGCTGAGGAAGCACTGAATCCCCTCATCTAGATCATTGATAAAGATGTTGGACAAGACTGGCCCCAAAACTGAGCCCTGAGGGACACCACTGGTGTCTGACCACCAGCTAGTGCCAAAACAGAGGCAGACCTTTCTCCAGTTATTTGAATGATTGCACCAACTTTCTAATGCATATCCTTCATTTTCCCCATCTGGCTTCATAATGGAGGAAACACAGCAGCTTTGACTTTTTCACCAGAGAAGAATATCTTAAACATCAATATACAGTAGAAGGGTAGCATAACTCAAAAGTGCTAGTTGTCAAAGTTAAAACTGCTGATATAATTTTCACATACCTATTTGTATTTGGTATGGAGCTCTTAACTCAGATTTATTTTTACCTTCATACTTGAAAGGTGCACCAATAAACAACCAAAGGCACACTGTGTCACGCTCCTTAATTTCACCATTAACAATAGTGAGGCAGACTCTTCCAACCACCTCTACCTCAACCATTTTAGTTGGAGTCGTGGTACAGCTATAAGTGAACCCAGTGGTTCAGGACTCAGAGCTCAGAAAGTGGTTCAGGAGTACATAAGAGGGTTGATAATATATATATATAAAATGCTTTCAGATTTTGAGAAAAATCTTTATAAACAATATAATAAAAATTATAAAACCAGAATGAACGTCCCAATTCCTACTACAATCCATACATTATAAATTTTTGGTCTCAGTATTAAACTGATTGACATAAACTGTGCTAATAAAGAATGAAAGAAATATTATTTTT
The DNA here is from genome assembly GCA_033439905.1 of Ceryle rudis. Taxonomy (NCBI): domain Eukaryota; kingdom Metazoa; phylum Chordata; class Aves; order Coraciiformes; family Cerylidae; genus Ceryle; species Ceryle rudis. The sequence goes on along the minus strand of JAAGNO010012735.1, from coordinate 91,084 downwards.
CAGTCTAGCACCTGCCTCAGGCAGTTTAGCTTCCAGAAAGCTAAGTGTCATGGCAGATGCTCCTATGCGGGAGGGAAACAAGCAAAAGCTAGGTGCAAAGCAACCAATACAGTCGTCTGCTTTGGGCCTGAGAGCAGCAGTATCGGGGCAAAATCCCAGGGAAGCCAACTGTATTGTACAATGCCCAGCTGCACAAAATTTACTGATCTGGGTATCTTCTCTTCACCTGGCCTCCACAGCATCAAACAGATGTTACTTCCTTTGCACACGTCCCTCAGAGGCCCTGCCAGGACTTACCATACTACCTCCAGTGTGTGACCAAGAAGCAGCTTAAAACCTGCCTTTCATTGAAGCAGCAAAGAGATAATTACAACAACATGCCCACAGAGCTGCTATTTTCTAAAGGTATTACAAAATAAATTACTCCATTTTAAGTCCAAGCATCCCTACAGTTCCTTCTACTCCTCTCTGCCCAACAGCAAGCCAAGTCTTTGAAATCTACTCAATAAGAAAAATGCTGAGAAAAGATCTATCAGATTGCACTTCTGCTTTGCTTGTGGGAAACTCAGTATCAGCTTAACCTCACAGGTTGCCTGTTGTGAGCTACAACTCATTTAAATAGAGAAAGATACCAAATTTGTAAAAGATTCAACAGAAAAAGCAACTGAATTCAGGAACTGGGAGGCTTCACTGAAATACCTGTACTGCAAATATCCACATTTGAAATGGAAAGGAGCTAAACCCCAGAACTCTTTGACCATCAGGAGATGTTTAAGAGCAACCAGACCCAATTGCTACAGTACTTTAGGTTAAAGTCAGAGACAGTCTTCTAGCTCACATGACATTAAAAGTTCACAGCTATGAGTACTCCCATGTGGCTTCAGTTTCAAGAATGTCAGACTCAAAGAAAGGGAGCTATTCTTATCATCTCCTTACTTCAAGCCAGATGATTTTTTTATTTTTAGAGAAAAATGCAATATTCCTAAAATATGTGATTTACTATCAAATCCCAACTTCTATTTATAAATCCAATGTGATTTCATCCTAGTACAGTATATTTATTTTGTTTCTATTAACGGTAGAGCCTGGAGGAAATCAGCTTTTGCCGAGAAGCAGTAGATAATCTCTAGAAGCCCCAGTGATACAGCATCTACTTCTGTAACTTCACCCTATAAGAGGCCAGACAGCTATCAAGAACAGGGCATCTCAGCCCTCTGGTAGTAAGCCTTATAAATCATTAGTGCTGACATCTGAAACTACAAAGGACCCAAAACCATAGTGACAAACAACATGAATTTACTGCAGTTGGAGCAGATTATTTTCAACTTTAACTCTAGTGTTTTAGATAAGGGACATATCAGCAGACACAGCTTCTTTACCCGAAGATAAAGGGAAGTATCATTACCAAACATAGACAATTGATCTTCCAGCCATGCACTCCAGGTCCCAATGCCCTTCTCCTCCCAGCTCAGGCTGCTTTCCTTTGCCTTCCCCAGCCCCTCAGGTCCCGAGACTATCATACTTCCCACCCCACATCAAAGCCCATTTTACCATTAGTTCTATCCCCCCAAAGAGCTGCTTACACACAAACCAGGACAAACCTCAGAGCAAAGAAATAGCTAAACGAGCCAGCAAGGAGCTAATTGCTGCTTCATGAGGCAGAGCTGGGTGGGGGTTGAATTTTTGCAGCTGAGGTTCAGTCCAGCTGCCTTCACTCTGGCACATACCCGTGTATGGCTTGTATGAATCATGGCTGCTCTTGTCCGTTCACTGTCTTTGCTCTTCCCTACCAAATTTTTGTCTCCTGTGTTTGCTGGTACAACTTCATTGTTTTCTATGGGAAGTGAGAAGTTGGTGGCTGAGCTGCATGGTTAAAGCTGGATCCCTTCATTGCCTACAGCAGATGTGAGGTATATGATGTCAGCTCTGTTTTGATGTTTGGAAACCTTATCTGGGTTCAAAAGTAACATTGGAGCCTGCCTTAGACAAAGCAAGCCTCCTGTCTTTCTCAGCAAACATGATTTTTCTACCACACAGGCACTGCAATGTCCCTGAGACACACGTTGAGGGCTCCTGACCAGTGATGCTTATGATAATACTGCTTCAGCTGGTCAGAGCTGACCCTAACTTTTCAGAAGCTTGGTGATGTATTTGATTATCTTGTATTTTATCTGTGATCTTTATTCCCCCAAGCGTTGCTTAAACATGCTCTGATGATAAGGGTAAAAGTTAGCACTGAAGATAAAAGGATTTTCTCTCGTGGATTATAAATTCACTTTAGCAGATCTAAATTCCACTGATTTAGATTCATTGAGTGTAGTCCAATCAAGTCAAAATTATTACCTTGAGGATATGAATGATACATATATAATATAAAGATACCATTTCATTTAACAGTTGAAGTTTATAAATGTAAATTGTATATTTATGTTTGTGAGGAGATTAATAAAAAATAGATATAATCTGAAACAAATTCCAAGAAAATGTTTGCCACATCTATAATCAGGTAGGCTATCTATGACAAATATTGCAGAAAAATGTTCATATTACAGTATTTTCACATTCTACTTATAGGGATTGTTTAGTGGGTTTTTTTCACTCTTTCCTGAGGGATAGCATCAGGCCAGCAGAGCCTCAAATGTGGCAAAATCACTACAAAAGTGTCCTGAGCAGGGAAAAGCTATTTTATGAACCATTATAAACGCTGGTTTAATCTTTTTAAAACCTCTGAGATTTGTATGTTGCAATCTGTTAAGTGTTGTGCAGAAACTCAAGAGCCAGAAGTGTGTGTGATGAATCCAGTAAGGCCCACCAGACTCTCTCGGTCTGAGTGATAACTGGACAAAGGAACTTGGAGTGTGTTATTCAGGTCACTCCAGTGCTGGAAGTACGTACTAGAACGTACGTACTAGAAAACTAGTACGTACTAGAAAAAACCCACATCTTCCAAGGCAGTAGTTAAATATTGGCATTGGAGATGCATCCCTTTGCTATGTATAACCAGCTGTTCCATGTTTACCAGCTGCCTTGATGTGTTAATGGGTGAGAAGGCACTTGGTATAATACCTGTTTCTGCAAAAGCCATAATGCAGAGTTTAGAAAAGAGTACTACTCTATGCTCCACTCTGTAAGTAAAGGCTTCTAATTTTCTATAAATTCTTTTCTCCTCAACTTGAAAAAACCCCACATCTTAAAACATATGGATGGGATTATTGTTCTGTATTGGTGATGCATATGGGTAAGATTAGGTCAGCCTCTTTATTTATAAACCCTGTTATTCACGAATTTCCAAAATAGGTGTAATAGATATTTGTAATAGATATTTGTCATAGATATTGTATTAGATACTGTGCAGAAACTTGAGTAGAAAAACTCAGATGGGAGATATTTATTAGTTAAAAGAGAACAAACAAAAATAATGATTTATCCTTCAAGTTGCATTTGGTGAACATTCCTTATCTTCTGCTCTCTTGGTTATTCACTGTGTTTAGCAATGTATTCTTACTTGTGTTTCACTCTTGAATCTGGGAACCTGTTGATGCCTAAAATGCTCTGCTTTAGAAATACTACATTTAGCAAGCAGGTGGTGCAAAGACTTATGCTTAAGTTTTGTAGTTAAAATGAGAAATTCCTGATTGGTGAGTGTGGATGTGTAATCTGTACAAGAGCAGGGAGTAAGGAGACCTGGTTTGTACTTGAAAGCAGCTCATGTCTTCCTTGCTCAGAGCAAAGCAGTGTTTGGAGCTTCGGTATTCAACATAGCTGTGATGGCATGCGACCATGGTTCATGCCATAAGGTCCATGTCCTCAAGTCTGTAGCCAGCAGGCCAGGTCTGAGGAAAGCATAGTCATAATATAGGAACCTAGCAATGGGAAAGGAACCTGTACACATGCTGAGCAGGCAGTGACGTCTCAAGAGTCAAAAGTAAACCCCAAAGAACCAAAGTGTTGTAGAGACTGTGCAAGAGAGGCCATTAAACAGATGCTTTCTGCAGACACATCTTCAGTTCCAATGTTGGCGAAAACAACGGTACCCCACTGGCACCAAAGTGATGATCTGTTAGTTAGTCACACTCTGATCTCAGAGGTCCCAGCATCACTGCTCCTTGTTTTCACAGTGCCTGCTGTGCCCAGGCAAGCATACTACTTCTCTGCCAGGCTCTGGGAGTGAAGTGAGAGGAAGGTCACCTCTTGTATTCCCTTAACTCAGTAGTACAAAAATGCCAGAGGGCAGCAATTAGTCACACTGCCAGCAGAAGTCAGCTGGGTTTCAACACTCAATGCATTGCATTTTTATTTTATTTTTTCTTTTAATTCTTTTTTTACCCTTATGAGTACAGGCAAATGTCCCATGATAATTTTAAAAATGACTTTGAAGTCTGCAATCTCTGTGCACCCCTTTCTGCAAAGCTTTGCCATGCAAGGAGGTATCAGAAAAATGGCACACGCTCAAATTGAAGTAACAGGGAAAGCAATAACTGCATGGTACCCAGAGTCCTCAAGTGTTTCTGTTATATTGCTAGCATTGGCTCCCCCAGGAAGGCAGATGTGATACTCTCTGATGCAACCCAAACATTAGCTAGCCATACCAGAATTTTCCTGATTTTATGATAAACATGTGAATAAATGGTTTGGAGCAAAGTTCTGGTTTTGACTGTCTCTAATTAGTAATAGTAATTGAAGTCCTGGGACCACAAGTAATCTTTAAAATATGAGTTGTGCTTACTTACTGAGTATCAGAGCTATCTTACTGGGATAATCTATGTCTTCATTTGACTCCCTGATGATACATAACAGGTTCTCTGCATACTCGAGATGCTTGCCAACCCATGTCAATAATCTGTCATAAACAGGATAAAAGTATTGCTGTTTCTGCAATAAAATGAGCAAGAGAGTAGTAGCATTTCGAGCCAATATTTGTCTATAATGGCTTGTTAGTTTTTGGTTTCCAGATACTGTCGTCGGGTAGTGGAGAATTTTCAGCTCTCCTTTGGAAAATGTTTTGCCATTCCTGAGGAACATTTTGCTGTGAAGCTGTACAAATATTTATGAAGTATCAGTAACAGCTCTGCTGATGCTAACAGGATTGTTAGAGAGTTGCTGTGCAGGCCAGTCAATTCCCTCTTCTACATATTTTTATGCTACTGGGAGGGCAAATTATAATACAAATAAATGGTGTCACACTTGGGCTGGCCCAAGTAATGAAACTGATGGTATAGAATGAGAAAATGCCTTTAAAGTCAGATGTAGCTGAAGGTTACCATGACTGTCGATTACTTTGTAGTTCTACAGGAGGCACTGTTATGTGTAAGGACAATAGCCATGAGGAGTGGGATGAACGAGTAGAATGTGAGCTATAAAAATGAGTTCAAGCCAGTATTGTTGCCATGTCAGGTGAAGTAGTAGAGTCTGATGATCCACAAGGTTGATGCAAATTAACACTTGGGCATGATAAGGCTCTGAATTCTGGGTTTCTAAAACAGACTACAAATTAGATTTACAGGTTAATATAACTGTGTTTCTTTAAATAGTGTTCACTTAGAGATTATTTTAACTGAACATGATAGCTACAGAAGACTTGTATAACTATCATAAAAATATAAATTAAAAAATCAATTGTTCTTAAAGCAAGTCAGATGTGAAAAATATCCAATGTAACCTTAATTTCAGACAATTTTGTTCCAATTACTGGCATGTATTTAGAAAATATCTCCTTAAATTAGAATTGCTTTAGCCTCTTAGTTTGACTCTAAAACATTTTCCATCATAGCTTCTTTTCATATTTTAATTGGTTGGTAAATTAACAGAAGCTGTAACTGAGATAACAGTGCAAAGTGATGAAATCAGAAGAATTAAAATCTTGCAGGGTTTACTGAATTTTGAAGCTTGCCTTCTTACTTTTAGCATGTCTGGCATCAACGATTGACTCTGTCCTCATGTCATGGAGGGTTTTAGGAGCAGATCTGAGGCAGGGGCCCTGAGACCCTATCATGGAACACACCTAAATTTGCAGCACAGAGGTGCAGGACACATTGAACTGTGTCCCCAGGAATGTGCCATAACCACCAACAAGCAGACACAAGAAGTATGGCTTAGTGACAGTTCACCAGCACATATCTGCTGTTCCCACACGTCACCACCTGTGTTGCCACAACCAATGCACAGCCTGTGGAGAGCCAGGGAGAGACACATCTGCAGTTTGGGCTGTTGCCAGGTGGCAGGAAGACTGGCATTGGCTGAGCAGGAGGCCAGCCAGGGCTGTGTGGCTTCCCATGCCATGTCCGCTTTCTGCTGGATGATATGAGATGCTGTCCTGGTGAAAGCAGCTGAGGCAATCAGGACTTTTATTGTGGGGTGGAGGGACACAGGGGATTTCAGTTCTTTCAGTTGCTTGGGGTTTTATTTGCAAAATTAATTATATTTAGGAAAGTTTTGGTATGCCTGTTAGTTTTCTCCTCCTGAACACAGAGAGGGAGCATCTCTCTAAGATACAAAGAAGGTATTTACTTGATAAAAACAGGTTAAGTCAGAAACTTGGAATAGGCAGTTTGCTGGATACCACAGTACTGTGTGCTGAAGTATCTTACAGAGAAACTCAAGGAAAAGTGGATAGGATAGTTGTTCTGCAATTTCTTCTATCATTGATATTCATAGGGACTGGTAGGATTTTATACTAGTTTTGGTTACAGTACCTCACATTGCTGATTATTTTTGTAACTTGCAGATAATCCCACTTCCTACCACAGTATGATCTTCTTTCAGCCCATAGATACATTAGATATGAAACTTATAACACCTGCTTTTACCTTTTATTCACCTGACATCACATATGGCAGAGGTGTCTGGGAAGCATCTCCCACCTTTTGCTGCATATGAGAACATTGTTGTTACCACAGCACTGGGGAAGAAGTCCAGTTTTGGGATCTTGCTCTGGCCCCCAAGTTCAATAAAACCAATTTGATCACTTCCCTAGTCCTGCTGACCACACTATTTCTGATACAAGTCAGGATGCTGTTGGTCTTCTTGGCAACCTGGGCACACTGCTGGCTCATATTCAGCTGGATGTCGACCAGTACTCCCAGGTCCTTTTCTGTCAGGCAGCTTTCCAGCTAGTTTTGTTTGCTACAAACAAGAGAGCCATCAGAATTAAGTCTTGGACTATGTTCTCAGAGACTAGTTATTAGTCTTTTTTTGTCATGCTACTGTTTCATGCATGGCCAAAGAAAATCCAAGCCTCAGCCCCATATCCTGCTTTTATTTGCTTTCCATTCTATCTTAAAAGAATGATAAACAGAGACATGCCCACTTGTTGGTTTGGTTTTGACAGGACTTTGACTAGATCCCAGTCTTGCACATAACAAACTATGCCTGTCTTGAGGTATAACCCACATAACCAATTTCAGAAAGTCAGTTACAGAGCAGTGTGAAAAATACAAATAGAAGAACCTAGACTAAAAAACAAACAATCAAACCACAAAACCAACTTGCAAACTCAGTGAGGAATTGCTCAATTTAACATTCAGAGAAGTGACTCCTTAGTCAGTCAGTCATCTGTCTGTGTGCAAGCAAAGAGAAGAGGATGGAGTTGCTACTTGGTAGGAACTGGTTGCCTCTATTAGAAAGGCCACTGGTGAAGCAGGACTTCAGGGCCGGGCCTGCTGCTAGTTAATGTGCTTGGTAAACCCTAGTGCTGGCCTGACATTTAGAGGCCCAGTACATGACAATAGGATGCTCCTCTGTAGTTGTATGTCCATGATAGTGAGAAAAGCAGGGCGACTTGGGAATCTTGTACACTCACTACAACTAACTTATCCTGTGTCTTGCTGGCTCTTCTCGACTGAAAAATGCACATTTACTCCGGGACCTTTTCAAAATGAAAACATAAAATCCTTTCACTTTTGCAATGGCACATTTAATGAAACAAAAGAGGGAACTTCCTTGCTTGTACCTGGGGTGTTAATGCAGGCAGACATTTGAATGAGAAGCAAGCATCTTTTAACACCAATAGTGAGAACTGTCAGTCTCCAGTGAGACAGGGGAATGTACAAGTCTATCAGTCCTGTTTTGCAATGTAGCCAGCTTCTTCCCACACCACTGTATTGCCAGCACACAGGACATCTGAAATACCACAGTCACGTCTCAGGGGTGAAAATGTATCTTTAATGACACAGAACATTCTTAGAAGAGACCTAACCCACTGCAATGATGGGAGGGAATAAGGAGTGGGAATGCAGATCTAAAGCAATCAAATATCCTTGGACCTTTATAACAAGGATACTGTGATGAGAGGGGAAAATGAAAATTTATTGTAATCAGAATAGGCATCTCAAATATTTAGTGAATTATTTATAATCATATATCACTGCACGGTCTCACAACTATTCCTCAAGAAGACATCTTTTCCCATTGCTTTGTTAATGGACTAGATTTTCAGAAGGCTACGATTTTGAATTTCTCTGAATTACCTGAGTGATAGCTCATGATCACTAACTCAATTTATAATCTCAAACTTCTGATACACCTTCTTGTTCTGTAATTCATTCTCCACAATAATAATCTTTAAGCATACTTTATAAGTGAGTTGGAACCAGTATAATTTAGGGATTAATTTGAGCCTTTGAACAGCTGTGATAAAATAATAATTTTGTTTTATTAAGTGGAGTGTGATTTTTTTTTTATTTGTATGACAGGTTTTTAATGAGTATACTAAAAAAATATTCCTGAATCCAGTATCACTACAACACCTGATAACTCTATTTACTGTAACTGGCCAGAAAAAACAAAGGTTTTGATCATAACCCATTGATGTGTCTACTGTTAGTGGCTCTGCCACATGCAGAGTCTCACCAGAGATTCACCTTGATGTTTTTCAAGTTGACCTCAATTTTCATGTCCATAAATAACTGCAAGTACAGTCTTGTTAATATGATGGAGTCAGAACACATTTTATTCAGTTCAGATCTCTGTTAGACTTACAACTGAGAATGTTATTGTTGAGAGTACATTTATGAGTTGTATAACATATACACAGCTAATGGTTGTTTGTTCCAGAAAGTTGGGCAAAATTGTCCCACTGCTTTAAAAATCCCCTACACCCTAGAACTGATTTCTTTTCTCTAAATACTCTGAAGGTCCTTCTAAACACTGCCAATGCCTGCCATAGAATTAAAGGCTGCAGTAAAACTATTTTGTAGCTCTCAGGTTTGCTTTATCTGCTCCATCTCTTCAGAGTTATTTTCCTCTCAAATTCTTCTATAATTCTTGGAATCCTAAGGATTATTTTTTTTTCTCTCAGTGTATTATTTTATATAACAATTTCTAGATGATGCTAAACCATACTGAAATGATTTCATAGCTGCATATCACAAAGCATATATGGTGTGGTACCACTTTCTTGAAGTGGTTCTTTGTGACCCGTGTTGAGCCTAGGATGGATTGCAAGAAGTGAAAGTCTAACCTGTCTTTATCAGAATACAGAATTAATCACTGAAATAGACTACAATATCAGATTCTCTGTTTTCTAAAGTCCTCAAATGAAAACTGATAATATACATGAAACGGTGTTACGTGGTCTAATGGCCCTTCCTAATATTAAACTGAGTGGCAGACTTGCTGTGACAACTCTGTCCTGTTTCTCTTTTGGAGTACCCTAAAAGCGAAGCCCTGTTTCATCTCCCAATTTTGTTTCGCTAGGGAACTTTAGCAGCCAGAAAACCATGACTTACATCCTGAGAAACCTACCAAAAAAATCCAAGGGCAGATGTGAATTTTATGTAATACCTGACTTCAAATTAAACACACAACAGTGCTTGGAAAGCATGAGATTAATTCAGGCTCAGAGTACAAGTGGAGAAATTCCAGGTGAGTTTAAAAAATCATTTTAACTAATGCTGTTAGCAATTGATCTAAACTACCTCCAACGATTTACTATTAATCTACTCTCGACAGAACTAATTTTTGCTGCAAAGGCTTATGGAACGAATAAGCTTTTTTTGTTCTGTTTCTTTGCTGAAGGAAACTTTTCTGTAGGACAGATGAAGACCTTTCTAGACCCCTCCTCTCTTTGTCTTTTCCAGTCCACTCCTCAACATGTTTAAGAATTCTGGAGTTTGCTTTTTGATAACAGGGCCTCTAGTGAGACTGGTATGATAGCAATATGAAGCTGATGACTCTTAGCTAAGAAATTACTAACACAGGGATTCATGGTATCCTGACTACTTTAACAGACTGCTTGATCCTGGGCATATATCACCTCTCAGCTTCCTTCTTGGAAGACTGTAGGGGAAATTCCTATGCAGCTCTAAATGAACTTTGAACTTTCATTTTGCTCTAGTGTCTGGGGTGCTAGTATTTGATCACAGATGTGTTACCAGTAACGGCAGAGGAGGCTGATGATGGAAAAGTTGACAGCTGTTTACAGCAAATCTTAATGCTGTGTCCAGATTAGCAAAAAGGCTTGACACATTGATGTTTAAGTCTTTTCTCATGAATATTTCATCACTAGTAAGTCTTTGTACACCAATAATTTTCTACTTGATCCCTCTGATTCCAAATTAAGCCATATTCTCACTTGCACTATCACCTAAATGCCAGATTCACAAAGCCATTTAGGCATATCTGGGCTATCACACCACTGGCTTTTAAGACACCCAGGTTTTGCAGCAGAAGTCATGAATATGCACCAGGCAAACTGGCTCCAGTAGAGACAGGTAGGCACACTGGGAAGGCATACAAGGCAGCTGGTGTGGTGAGCACAGTGCCCAAGAGACCCTACAGAGCAGACGTAGAAGAGGCATGTGTAGATGAAGCCTTGCCAGGCTGCTTGACTCATAGATGAGTACTGACATGAGCTCAGATCTCTTTCATCCTAGAAGTTGACAACCCCTCTTTGGCTGGGGTCATTCACCTCATCCTTTTTCTTGGACTACTGAGGTATGTGTCAGAGTGCAGTGACAGCTATCTGCTTCTGAAGGGCAAGTGGGACAGGAAATGAGATGACTTACACTCGTAACACTGGTCCAATCAGTGGCATGACAGGTTTGTCCTCACATGGACAGGAGTCGAGCCTGTTTCATAGCACTCACCTGGAGGCATCCTCTGTACCTGTCCTGGCTGAGAGCTTATAGTTCATCATGGAGGAGACAGGACAGACAACAGAAACCAAGCCTCTGCCCTAGTGAGGCTCCTGGTTGTCCATCATGCTCCAGCAAGTCACTCATGAAACACACAGCATGTTAGGGGACTGGTGTTCCATCTGCCTTAAAAGCACCTCTGTGGTTTTTTGCTGACTTTAAAACCATGCTACTTTTCCCCTGGTAGCACCACTTTTGTAGCAGCGGAGAGGAGCCTTTCTCCATGTAGTTACTGTGCTGTTTTCCGTGGCAGTGTATGCAGTTTAAGATATCATACTGACTGAATGGAAGAACTGCAGCTGGGCCCCTAACCAGATGTAAATGACACAAGGTGGTAAACAAAGAAAAGTGTTGAAGGAGGCCAAAGATTGGAGCAAACTGCAACGTCACCTGGAGTTAGATATTTTTCTGGTGATTTCACTTTAGATTATGCAATTTACAGAATCACAATCACAGAATGGTGGGGGTTGGAAGGGACCTCTGGAGATCATCTAGTCCAACCCCATTGCTAAAGCAGGTTCACCTAGGGCAGGTTGCACAGGATCATGCCCAGACAGGTTTTGACTGTCTCCAGAGAAGGAGACTTCACAGCCTCTCTGGGCAGCCTGTTCCAGTGCTGTCACCCTCAAAATAAATAATTTTTTCCTCATTAATTTAGCTCTTGAATCTTCAGATTAGGTTCTATTTGCTAGAAGGACACCTTCTGAGTTCTCCAAACTACGTATAATATACTTTAAAAAATATACTTTAATTATTTTTAGACACTTTTTACAACCTTGTACAGAATGGTAGGTGCAGGAAGTGATGCCTGAATATTTAAAGTACTGTTAATTACTTGTATGTCATGTACTTGTAGATGTGGAAGTCCAATGGGTAAAACGAGAGACAATAAATTGAAGAAGTGTTTAGCCTGAAGACTGGAGCTCATCATGGGACTTAGTATGTGAACCAAAGCAGCAGCAAATAGGTCAGCATACTTTCAATACAGTTTGAGCTTTTAAAGTCAAATTTAAAAGAAACTTTTCGAACAAGTGAGTATTTATAACACATGGAACCTTAATTGTAATCTCCTGTTGTACCTGAGTGTGTTAATCGTTTATTTCCTTTTTCAGTATCATACTTTCCTCATCTCACACCCAGGTTTTGAAAAGGAATCTTATTTTTCAAGTATCATCCACTTTCAGGTAACTAAGCGGTACTGTAGCTACAGGTCACCTTGTGGATTTGTTAGGGATTAATCAATTAATTGTACTTTTGGGGAGAAAACTGGCATAGAAATGAGATAAGAGAACAGACAGCTGTAGTGGTGAATACCATACTAGAGAAATTTGTTCTCTCTCCTCTTCTGCAGAGTTCCCATGTAAGCTGGCAAAGGTCTGCCCACAGGTAAGTATAACTCTGTTCCTTAAGCTGATATATAAGTGAAAAACATGATGATAAAATGTTAGATGGTTAGAAAAGCTAAAGCTCAGTTCAAATTAAATCTAGCCAGGGAGATCAAGGGAAACGCCAAGAATTTCTATAGGTATATTAATGGCAAGAAAAAGACTAGGGAAGGTGTGGGCCTCCTCAGAAAGGATACAGGAGAACTGGTGGCAAGTGATACTGAGACGGCTGAGGTTCTCAATGACTTCTTTTCCTCAGTCTTCACTGGCAAGGGCTCCAGCCACACCCCCAGAGCCACAGAAGATAATGGTAGGGGTTGGATGAAAGAACTGCCCATTTCAAGTGAAGATCAGGTTCGTGACCATCTGATGAACCTGAAAGTGCACAACTCCATGGGACCTGATGTGATACACCCACGGGTGCTGAGGGAACTGGCGAATGAAGTTGCTAAACCATTATCTATCATATTCCAAAAGTCATGGCAGTCTGGTGAAGTCCCCACTGATTGGAAAAGGGGAAATATTACCCTCATATTCAAAAAGGGAAAGGCGGATGAACCAGTCAGTCTCATTTCTGTGCCTGGTAAGATCATAGAGTGAATCCTCCTGGAGGCACTACTGAGGCAGATGAATAACGATGGAGTGATCGGCTACAACCAACATGGCTTCACCAAGGGCTAATCATGCCTGACTAACCTGGTGGCATTCTATGAGAAGGTCACAACATCAACAGACAGGGGAAGAGCAACTGACGTCATTCACCTGGACCTGAGCAAAGCCTTTGACACTGTTCCGCATGACATTCTGGTCTCCAGGCTGGTGAAATATAGGTTTGATGGACAATACAGTGGATAAAGAACTGGTTTGATGGCCTCTCCCAAAGAGTAGTTGTCAATGGGTCCGTTTCCAAGTGGAGGTCAGTGACAAGTGGAGTCCCTCAAGGATCAGTACTGGGACCAGTCTTGTTTAACATCTTCGTCAGCGACATGGACAGTGGAATTGAGTGTACCCTCAGCAAGTTTGCTGATGACACCAAGCTGTGTGGGATGGCTGACATGCTGGAGGGAAGGGATGCTATCCAGAGGGACCTTGACAGTCTGGAGAAGTGGGCCCATGCCAACCTCATGAAGTTCAACAAGGCCAAATGCAAGGTCCTCCATCTGGGTCAGATCAATCCCAATCATCAATATAGGCTGGACAGTGACTGGCTTGAGGGCAGTCCTGAAGAAAAGGACTTGGGGGTACTGGTGGATGGGAAGCTCAACATGAGCCATCAGCGTGCTCTTGCAGCCCAGAAGGCCAATCATATCCTGGGCTGCATCAAGAGGAGCATGGCCAGCAGGTTGAGGGAGGTGATTCTCCCCCTCTACTCCACTCTCGTGAGACCCCACCTGGAGTACTGTGTCCAGCTCTGTAGCCCCCATTACAAGAAGGACATGGATATGCTGGAACGTGTCCAGAGAAGGGCCACAAGAATGATCAGCAGTCTGGAGCACCTCTCCTATGAGGACAGACTGAGAGAGTTGGGGGTTGTTCAGTCTGTGGAAGAGAAGACTCTGGGGAGATCTTATTGTGGCCCTCCAGTATCTTAAGGGGGCCTACAAGAAAGCTGGGGAGGGACTTTTTAGGCTCTTGGGCAGTGATAGGACTAGAGGGAATGCACTAAAACTAGAGATAGGTCAATTCAGATTGGACATTAGGAAGAAGCTCTTCCCCATGAGGGTGGTGAGACACTGGAACAGGTTGCCCAGAGAGGTGGTGGAAGCCCCATCCTTGGAGGTTTTTAAGACCAGGCTGGCTGGGGCTCTGAGCAACCTAATCTAGTGGGAGATGTCCCTGCCCATGGCAGGGGGGTTGGCACTAGATGATCTTTAAGGTCCCTTCCAACCCTGACAATTCTATGATTCTAACTTCTATCTAATACAAAGACTGCAAATGAAAGCCATAAATAGTGGCTTCCACTATGGAGCCCTGCACATTGCCCCAGTTTGTACATCACTCACCATGACTGTGCACCAACTCTTCACATGGGACATGGACACTTCCTTCTCTGCCCTGACCAGCCAGGCTACAGCCCATCTCTGTGGAGTAAGAGACCCTTTCTAACTAAGGTTTTTGAGACCTGAGCAGGAGTTTTTCTGCTGTTCTCTGCTACCTGTCAGTTAAAGCTGCACAGCACCCAGTAGCCAACCCAGCCCATACGGAGGAAGAAGCTGCCATTCAGAGTAATGAAAAAAACGAGGAAAACCAGGAAGGATTTGGGGACTCTAAATGGAGTGAGTGGCAGATTTCTGCCATAAGGACAATAAGTGGGATGAGAGTGAGGATGAGGAAAACAGGGAAGAAATGGGAAGAGATGTGGTGACCAACTTAGGGCTCACTACTACTACTTGCATCCCACCAGCCCTATGTAATAAGGAGAGTATGATCATATAATTTCTTAGTTTATTATGTGGAGGCCACTAGGCAGCCCTAATTAAGATATTTATTCATTCCTGAGGACCTGATCATCATAACTGAGCTGCAAGACTCTATGAAAATTGAACCCCTTATTGACTATACAAATATAAATATAGGGACACATACTTTCTCAGGAGTAGCCCTTGGCCCAAGAATGACTCAGTCCAGCTGTATTACACACTCTTTACTTAATATAACTTAATAATAGTACGTTAAGGATGAAAGTGATCTTGTATAATTACAGACACAAGATGCATACACTTGTGATTTTACCTTCCATTCTGTGTCCTACTGGTACATAAGCTATCCTCAGAGTCTCTTTTAATTCAAAATGAGCTACTTATTTGTAGACAGCTCTGTCTGAAATGACTCAGATAAAATGAGAATTGATTTCATTACTGACCTAAAACAATATTTTATGAAATTTGATGAACTTTAAAAAAGAAAATTTTGATATGATTCTGTACTTTTGGGCTTCTTCTAGAAAATGAAGACTTTTATTTCTATACTTTTTATTCCTAAGTAGTGTTTTCCAAAAGAAAACATTTTGTTATCATTTTCTGGTTAATACTTGCTGTGGGTGAAGCAATGGTCTTCATTTTAAAAAATGAAGTTTATTTTTACTTCCCATTTCAGCTTTTTGTAACATAGATGTGTGATGCCTCAGGCTACAACTGTTTGTGTGACAAGATGCCTATGTCACCTTGTCTGAGATACACCTGGTTTCACTTTGGTGTTTTACAGGGCCCAGAAGCAATATTGTTCATGAAAAATAATAGTAAATGGAAAGGACCTCTGATGACAGCTTACCTGCTCTAATCTATGGGTGGGAAAACATACATAGCCTGGTCATGATGCTGTTTGGACAAGTTTTACAGTGGCAAACCTTTTACCCTCCAGGGGTGGTGTTTGAATTGGTCTTAGGTCACACAAAACCAGGGTGATACTGTGAACCTATTTATGAATGGAAATTCCTTTGTTACTGTTAGAGAGTTCTCTTTTGTGATAAATGGAGTTTCTTTATCTGTGAAAACCTGGATGGTTCAAAATATGCTTTTTCTACTCCAGTTCCCAACACTTAATTCTCAGTCTACCACTTGATTGTGTTTCATGGAAACCAGGATCCCTTTGTCATTAGAATTATATTCAAAATAGGGGCAATGAATTCTCCATCTGATCTGATCAGAGGCATTAAATACAATGATTTATTTTGTAAAAGCAACAGTAAATGTGAACACCTGCCTTATAGCTCCTGGGGGACTCTTTTCAAAATAAACTTTTCTACTAGTTGAGATAAACTCAGAGAAGCCATTAACATCTTTTGAAAATTACGCTTTAAAGATTACAAAGACCTTTGGAAAGCTTTCTATTCTCTTTCTCCCTTGCATATCAATTGGGATCTTAGCTCAGTGGGGCTCTCCAGAGACAGCTGTAAATGCTGTGCCCTTTCATAGCAGCCCAGGTTGCTTGTACAGGTCCTCCATAGCTGAGCAGTGCTGTGCTAGTGGGTTTGCTGTTTCATGCCAACTCTTGTGCTACATACACTTTGGTCCATGTCTGGGTTCCACCCCTGAGTAAAGAAAGTACATCTTCATCTGGAGAAATCTGGGTGAGGACCAGCACATGAGGCAAGCTAAGGTCCATACCATGAATATAATATATTGCACTGGGGATATGTAAGTTGGCAGGACATTCTCCACCAGTTTGCTGCTATTTCACAGAGACCCCGCAGAGAAGCAGGGTCTATCTGCAGCTGACAGAGAAGGCAGGGGATTTCCTCACACACTGCTCTGATTGCCTGTGTTAGATCCCCAGCTCCTGCCACTCTGCCACTGGTGCTCAGCACAAAGCCCGTAGGGTATAAGTTGATCAACAAATTGCTAGGAGACTGCTACAAGGAGTGCCTGTGGTCTAAGCAGAGCTTGCAGAGCCCAAGGGTAGGCAATCACCATACTGAAGACTGACAAGTAGGAATATAGGGAACTGATGAACATCTTCCTTAACTTACTGAGACAGAATGCCTGGAAAAGGAGCTGGTAATAGCCCACGAGGGAAGCATTTTAGAAGCAACAGCTTCCAAGTCAGTCCTGGTCGGTATTCCCACTGCCATTTTCTTGGCCACACTTACCCACTCCCTGCAATGTGCTGATCAACTTTGAGAGGTAAGAGTGCCACAGATATTATCAGCGGAGTTTTGAGCCCTCTTCTACCCACTGGGCATGGTGAAAAGTAACCTACAAACATAGTCTGTGCTTATGTCTAAGATGCTGCAAATCACCACCTCACTCTGAGTGTCAAGTAGCAGCCACTGACACCTGTTCTGTGTCCCTTGTTCTCATAAAACCCATGGGATGACTAAGACCTTCATCACTGCCCATTGTTCTGTCACCTATGCTGATAATTTTTCAAGTGTCTACATATGCCTAGTGTGGAATAGATGCTTCAGAAGATGTGCATCTCGAATAAAGCATTCCTACATTTAAGTCAAATACCATGTTGCAGCAATAGCTTTTGCAGCTGTTTGCAGTGAGATTGAGTTATTGCTCTTACTTTAAATGTGGGAAGTGATTTTCTTATGGTCATCCAGAAGGAAAAGTGGAGCTAGTACTTGTAATTAAAAAAACATGCTGCCTCTGAGTGTTATGGTTGTTTTTGTTGTTGTTGTTGTCTTTTTTTTTTTTCCCCAAAGTAACTTCATAGGCAAGGGCAGAACCTCACTGTTACATTTTAAGTACTTTCATCACTCTGTTTGTGAGAAGGTTGTGTAGAGCTGGTAAAGTTTTTTTGAGGAAGACACAAATCTTCTAGCCAAAAATATTCTCTCAGAATCTGGTTTGATAAATCTTTCACTGGGAATACTTAATGACCAGATGGAGTTTGACAGGTCTAAACACAGGTCTCCAATATTCTAAAGGAGGTCCTGGAACTCATAGTGTGTTATAAAAAGTACTTGGTTTTACTCTAGTGCTTTTTCTGGCTTAATGAAAGCATGACAAAATATATTTGCTTCATTTATATGCCACACCTAATCTGACTTTGCCTTAACAGTCAGATCATAATGGCCTTAATATCCCATTCATTTGAAAAACCTTCATTTGCATAGTACTCACTGCTATTACTTGCTCTCATTAACATCTTGGGACAGTGAGCAAAGCTACTGTGAGTTGTAATGCTTCTGTTGAAGTGCAGTGTTATCTTGTAGGGTCCCAGGAAAGACCCCCCTTGGGAATTTATACTCTTTTAAGATTTTTTTTTTTTTTTTTTTCCAGAGAACTGAGTCCTGAGTCAATACCACAGTATTAGAATGTTGGATATTTTATGATTGTTCTGATGTTCTTGCAGTTCTGTGAGGGTAATGTTGAGACATCTTGGTCTAGAGGAAAGGTTTAATTCTACTGTTGAGGAATGCCAATAATTGTAATTAAGATTTAAGTGATTTAGTAATTTTTTTTGAGGCAAAACTAATCTACTTATGATCTCATACTGAGCAAATAAATAAAAAAAAGAAAATTTTATTGTAAAAAGTGGGAAATCTAGGTGATTCCATTCTAAGGTGTCAGGGTAGCTATTTGTCATGGTTTAGGGTCAGGGTGGCCCCTTAGACATGTAACAAATGCTCTCTTTTAACCCCCCTCCCTCCACAAAGGGGAAGAGAAAGGGAATAAGGGAGAGAGACTTAGTGATTAGAAAAGGAAACTAGAACAGCTTCAATAAAAATGGAAATAATAATAATAATAAAAATGTAATATATACAAATATATACAGACCCAGTATTGAACCCAACCCCCCGATGGTAATTACATCACCGTCACCACTGATGCTGTGGAGCAGGCACCAGGAGGTCCCAGACTGGGCCCCGCAGCAGACAGGAGCTGTGTTCAGGAGCTGGATTCTGGTACCGGATTCAGGAACACACTGATATGGATTGAAGGCAGAACGAACAGAGTCCTCCTTGGATGCTCTGAGGAAGGAACTGAAAGATGGACCTGTGCCAAGCCAAGAAAAGCTGGCAAAGCAGTCTAAGAGGGGAAAAGAGCCCGGGCGCCCCTAGATCCCTCAGCTTTATACCAGATATGACATATATAGGCTGGAATACCTTGCTGGTCAGTTTAGGGTTATCTGTCCTGTCTGTTCCTCACTGCAGGTGCAGCCTTTCACTTTTCTATGGTACACAAGATCCAGCAGTGGTCTTGGTCTGCAGACCAATCCTTGGTACTAACTCTAACCATGGGGTGTTATCACTGCTAGAAGCAGACACTGCCTGCGAAAATAGGCTGCTAACTTCAGAAAGTGCAGTGAGTTAGAAGAACTGAATTGAGAAGTAAAATCACTTAACAGAATGAATTCTGTTCTTACAGAAACCATAACACTATTAAAACATGAAAACTCATGCTTTGCAGCCCTCTCAGTGGGAAACCATTTAGCTAGAGATGTATTTTTCACCCTGCATATGTGCACACTGACATGCTCCTTCTCTAGACTATTTTTTATCTTTCTTGGAAAGATACAACAGGTCCCTAACAGAAATCTATCATAAATTTGGAGATTCCTGTTTGTATGAACCTGTGGAAGTTCCCTTAAAGAGTGTGGAAGAGGCAGACCTTTTTTTGGGTACACAGAAAGGATCATTCAGCCCTGTGGACATCTTTTTCTTTTGGGTATCTATAGAATACTGTAACTGTGTGTGAAATCCCAGCCCTCTGGATGTCAATTGCAGAACTTTGTCGATGAGGTTCCCACTTTTCTCATCTTGCACTGACTTCAACCTGGCTTGTCCCCCTGCAGGAAGCCTGACCCAGTTTGGAGACGAGCTGTGAGGAAAGAGCAGTGCCATGAACACAGTGCCAGGGCATGGTGAGGGCTAGCTGCTGTCAGAGGGCAGGCCATCTGATGTGACCCCAGTGCAGACATGTTCTGACCACTGGGCATGGGGGGCACAGGCAAGGGAGACCCCTAAGGAGACTGGGCAGGGCCCATGGGAGCTGATAGTACCCTCAGGGCCCTGACAAGCAGAATTTATTGATAGGAAAAGGCAGATAAAATAATTTGAATCAGCATCTTGATGACCTCTCATACAATAGAGAGGCTTATGCCTCTCTAAAAATGTTTTAAATCCCACCTCGTTTGTCTTTTGCATATGAAATGATGTTAACATCCATCCGTGGCTTCTTCTCCTGCTGTCTTCTTCACCTGGGAATAATTCTTTTTCTGTCTTTATTTTAACTTGGAGATGCTAGCCTGTGATGAAATTCCCTCCTGAGTGGGTTATATAGTTATGTAGATCTACCTCCTTTCCTCTTTCCACCTGTGCTTTTGCCTGGTGTGAAATGATTTCTTGGACTTTCAATTCTATGTAATTTTTAATATTTTTCTTAAATTACAAAGCTTAAAATTGCCTGCAGAAGTTGTCAGTCTAAGCTGTGGTGTTGCAATTGTTGCTAAGGATAATGAATCTCCTACTGCTCGGGATGGTTTTGAAATGTCTGTATTATCTAGGATTTCTATATTATCCAGTATTTGCAAAAATTGAGCTAGAAATCTCATGAGACTTTTTCTCACTGTGTTTTACAATGGTCTTCCTATTCCCATGAGGAAGTACTATGAGAACAACCTGGTCTGTTCTGACTATGTGAATTTCATTAAATTACCAAACTTCTTTTCCCAGAACTTCTCAGATATGTTTCCCTGGCTTCATCAGAGCTAGGATATTACTCCCCATCTTTGAAGCAAACATTAACTTTCACATAGATTTATTTGTTATTATTAACACCAGAGTTTACACCTATATTTACATTTATGCACTAGAAATGTTGGGTTCTGCAACAGATATCAGTGCTAGAGAAATGTGAGTCTAACATCCTACGTTTGTCTCTCTATAAAAATGATTCAGTTTGCAAGTAAAAATATGCTCTGCTATGCTAATGGAGGGTGCATGACCAGAAAGGTAAATATCCCTAAAACCTGTAGAGGTAAATATGGAGTGGAGGTTACTTAATGATTCCTTTCACGATGCATATAAAATATAGTCCACTCTTACTACAGTGTATTGGAATGCTTGATATGTATTTTAAGATCCTTTACTTACATTCTAAGATTTTAATACATTTTGAAAAGGCCTGTGTTCAGAGACTTAACTTATGAAGAGACTTAACTGTGGCTTTTCAGTTAATTCTGATAGAAAGTCTTAGGAATACCTACCCCAAATGAACTGAACTTTTTAGCAATTTTTTATATATATATTTTTTTAAGATAAGGCTTATTAACGATATACATAGAAATTGGAGAAAGCAGCTGCTATGTATTTCATATAAATTACAGGTGCATAAGATTTTCAGTCGATTACTTAGAACTATAATGTTGGAATTTTATGTAATAAATGAAAAAGTCTGATAAGAAAATGTGAAGACAGATAAAGATGTTAAATTATGCACTGGAAAGATCCTATATTGTTCTCTGATGGAATAAGAATTGTAAGAATAACACAAATCTGTAAATGTGAAGGCCATAAAACTGGGGTAATTATCTTTTTATGTTTGTAGTGTTTTTACAAAAACTGTAAATGGAAATTTATATGATTCATATTCTTTGTGTGTGATAGAATAAAAAGTCATATATAACAATTAATTTAAAAGGCAGGAGATTTTTATTTGCAAAGCATATTCATTCTATGACAGTAAGAAAAGAATTATAAGAGTTCCTCCATTTCAAGAATAACAAAGAACTTCATTGCTTCAGTATACCTGTAGTTATTGCTTTCTTTTTCCATAGAAAAGCCAGATTGGCTTGACTTTGGAAAAATTGTACAAAACACTACAAATTTGAAAATAAATAATTGTAGCTTGTTACAAAAAATCTATTTCTTTTTTTAACTCTGCAAAATACCAAAAAAAAAATTTTATAACAGAAAAATGTTTTTCAAAAGAATTTGGAGAGGCATAGAAAATACTAAACAAGCTTAATATTTAAAGCTCATACAGCCAATTGTTTTTTCCCACTTTTAGAAATGGAAATACTGGTTTTGTCTACTTCTTTCTCTGAATCAAACACCTATTTTCACGGCTTTATATTACAAAATAAAATAAAAAGCTATCCCATCATCTTCTCACTTAGCCATCTGCATCATAGGCTTTCTGTACTGCACATTTAACAGTAAGAAATAATAGATGGGGGTGAATCTTTGATTTTGAACCTGCTATCAGTTTGGTCACTTGGCTTTTGAAGATAGTTTTGTCTGTTTTATCCACAAGTGATTATCAGTGCTCTGAGCCCCTACTCACTTGGAGAACTTTTCACTAAGTGTTATTTCTCTTTACTAAGGCTGTCCTGTTACTGTTAAAGTTGCTGCCATTCAGCTTTAGCCTTGGGCAGACCTTGGAGTTGGAATTTGGTAGGCTTAAACCTGAAACCCAAGACTTAAAAAAGAAAACTGGAGCTCTTAGAACTACTGTCCTTAATCCTAGTGTCTTCAGGCAATTTATTTGCTCTTCTTAAAGTCACTGAGGACAAAATTTTACCTGTAAGACCAAGAGCGTTTTCTCATCAATCAGTCCATGAGAAATTCATCTTGCACTGGTGACTGATCTGAGGACAGTCTTCTAGCTCAGCAGGGCCATATCATTGCAAGAGTCTCTTGACTGTTGCTCTTGTATTTTACACCCGTACATTCATCCAAACAAACTGGAGGAGGAAATGCAGTTGAAATCACAAAGTATTTCATTGTCAAAACTATCTTTCTTTTATGCTATTTTGGTAGGAGAAAATACATTTAAGTTATTGTTTAACTTGTTTCAGAAGTCTGCTGTGTTTATCCCAAGATATTAGCTGGAAACAGAACTCAAGAATGTGGAATTTTGCAAGAAAAGAATCTTAGGTGATATTTTGAAACATTCAGTAAATTGAGAAGACAAAAGCCAATGCAATACAAATAGGACATAGAATATCTCAGGTGGCTTGGCAGTCATGGTATGTTTCAACTCTAGGAATGTGTCTAAAATGCTAAATAAAAGAATATGTGTTTAGATGAAAAGGAGAAATATTAGGTTAAAGAGGGCTAGCAGATGGCAATCCGTGTGGGGAAGAAATCTTATCTAATATATTTAAGTTTAGTAATGAAGTTATATGTAAAGTCTTAGGGCATCTGTAGATAGGAACACTTGGGGTCTTGAAACCCTCTTTTTAAATCTTTTTTTCTTTTCAGTAATTTAATCTATATAATTTAGTTGAATATTGCTAAAAATATGTAATCTTGTTTTATATAAATCCGGTCTTCTATATAAAATAAATGAAGTTCTGTTTTGTTTCAGAGTAGTAGCATAATGTTGAAGTGAATTCCTTGATTTCAGTTAATCTTGCAGAATCATTTTGAAAAATAAAGTGTTATGGGAAACTAACTGGAAGTTTCACTCCAGATATACACCAAATGCACTTCAACCTCAAAGGTGACAAAGTGGTCCAAACAATGTTTGGTCCTTTGGCCAGCTTCAAACTGCCAGTGTGATTGAGACGTTCAGAACATCTGAGTTGTCTATAGACTTGATGTAGAAGAATCAACACTTTCCTATCTACTGAACCACTTTTGTATTATTTTATAACATTCCCATGGTATTTTAAACATTCCTTAATACCATTCTAGTCTTAATTTCTTAACAATAATTCATTAATTTATTTTATACCACTTCCTTATATTATCTTTAATGTTATATGATGTCATAGGCTAAATTTAATAGATCTACAACGGAGAGTGCAGATTCCTAAAGATGTCTATAAAATAATCAGTGATTACCAGATAAGAAAGCTTTTTCCTTACACAAGTCTAGAGACATAGTCTTTTATAATATAATGCTTTAAATGGAGTTTGCTCTCAGACCTGACATTCTCTAAGACTCTTGTTTCTTATTCTCCTTGACTGATGTATCGGTTTGGAACAAGACATCAGTCTACCATAATTCTCAAGCTTCAAAGCCAGGATAACTGTCCTTCATTTTAACACAGGCCACAGGCAGCATGCACTTTTTCTTAGATATCCAGGCCATCAGTGCTTTAAAATTTGATTTTTTGTTGTTGTTGTTATTGTTTTAATTTATTTTATTTTATTTTTTATTAGCCCTAGTTACAGGTTTTCATCTTGTCTTCTCTTTCTGGAACGTTCTTGCTGATTTTTTTACTTGCTAATCTTCAAATTCTTTCTTAGGACTCATTTCTTTCAGAAATACTTCCTCTAAATATAGTTCAAGAAATGCATGCAACAGACACATCTTTCATGTGTGTGGTGGCCCTTCTCCATCTGATCAGTTTCTGTACTTACAGTATGGTCCACTATCTTTTATTTCTGCTTACATTCAATTCAAGGACCTTTCTTTCTTTTTTTTTTTTTCCTCCTTAGAAATTATTCATTCACTCCAGCCAGTTTGAAAGTATAGTTATGCATACGTGCACTTATATAAAATCAAAATAGAAACACTTTATATGGCTTCTGACTAAAGGATGCTCATGTTTCCTTATATTCAAATTATGACATTGGTGCCACAGTGGTTTTTTTTCAACTTTTTTTTTTGTTCCTAAAACAATAGAAATACTTTTCTTGTCAGATAAATAAATAACTGAATGATGAAGAAATAAATATAGAAATATGGTTTATTCTCTTTATCTGCAGTATTTTTGCTAACTTTTCCCATTATAAAATACACATTTTAAATTAGATTAGTTTTCTTTACTTTCTGATTTGCTACATCTCTGGGTTAATACATTACATGTCAGAACTAGAAGCAGTAATTCATAGCAGGATAAAGTTTATTCTGTGGACTTTCTAATCATTTACTTTCTCTGTCAGGTACAGAATTCTCCTCTCCTCATTACCTGGATTAATATTGCAAGAATTTTTTAATATTATCACCTTAAATTAATTGAAAAACTTCATTTCTGATTTTAAATTAATTAAACAAAGCCATTGATACATAAGGATTTGACATTTCTTACACTAATTTCAGCTCTTTTTTTCTTCAAACATTTCTTTTGCAAACTAATGATTAACCTTCCTGTCACTGGTTGTCCTGTGATCTTGTTAGCCTTTCTTCTGCAGATAATTTTTTGGAAATCTTTGTTCTTCCTGGCCTTGAGATACTCCTCTGGTGAGCAGTAGGAGCCCTTTTTATTATCAGCTTGAATGGTAATAGAAGGTGACCATCTCAGCATACTAGTGTTTGTATTATCTTTGTCATTCAAGCAAAATTAATCTGGCTCATTTGAGTTTACCTATCTACAACCTGGCACTCAAAATACAGGAAATATTGCATTTCTAATTTGGTTGCTGGTTACTTAATTGGATCATAGTTGCATATATGACCCTAGTCAAATCCTGCTTAGACATGAAAATTAATTCAATTAATAGAATCTATTATGAAAACAATGAACTACACTCCAAATGCAGACATATTGCTGCATATTGCTGATGATTGACTAAGCTCCATTAATACAGCCTTCTTATCTTGCTTGTACTAATGTTGAATGAGTTCCCTCAATGGAGTTCCTGTGATGTAAAATTAAGTAAAACCATGTCAGACCAAGACTTGCATGCTAGTTCATCTGGAACTGTTGGTGTTTGCTGTCAGTTGCACAGTGCAAGCAATTTCCAAAAGCCATTTTGCTATACCAAAGCTAAATACATTTCCTTGCATATGGTTTTCCATGAAAAGTGCAATACTCTTTCTCTAGCTTCCACAGTGAGCGGACAATTTAAATAACTTTAAAATTTAGGAGAAATGTAATATTCATTAAATTTCACAATATATTTACCAATAGTGTGATTTGTTGGAAACCAGAAAAGTATCACTCTGATCTTTTCTTAGCCTCGTGCCTGTCAGCTATCTGATAGATGGAGATTAGAGAAGGTTTTATTTGTATCTGTTAGCTTTATTAGGTTCAAAACTGAGTAGGTGTACTAAGGTTATTCCAAAAGTCACTTGCTTACTTAAGCAGAAGTCAGGAGCCAGAGTTACTATTCTTGGTTAGTTCAAAGACATTTTTGTAAAAAGAAAAATTTGGCAGCAATTTGTTATTCTTTTCATGATTGTACTTTATTTGTCTTGGCAGAAATGGCCAATGGATGTAAAATGTATTTTGGAGAAAATGCCAGAAAACTTGGTCTTAGTTATACTTTTTAAAACCCAAATTATCTAATGGATAAATTTATCCATAGATATTTCACATGATATTTGGGATACTTGACTCCTGATTAAACATAAATTCTTCAATAATTAACTCATCTTGACTCTTGTAACAACCTTAGGGCACAATAACCATGCATGTCTTCTGTCTAGGAGCAATTTGTAACTGACATAAATCACTGCAACGTAGTCAAGAAGTTGTGATAACCTACATATCACAGTTCCATTTCTCTGAAACAAGGATTCCCCTTGTAGACATATATGAAAGGGCAGTTGCATGTCTTCTTAAGCAGGTACACCATTTCCTTGCAAATTATTGTGATAAGGTTCTTGGGTGCACTTTTTGATGTTCACTTTATTCATTACTTTCTGTAATATAAAAAATTAAAGAAAAAAGCAGCACGCAGATGGCTGCGCACACCTTTTGTCAGTGTGCATAACAACATACCTTGAGATGCTTCTCAGTTCAAGCTTTAGTCCTACTCTGTGGGATAGTGATCTGGACTTGGGCAGCTAATCAGAAGAAAACTCCTTACACTTTTGAGGACCAATGACATTGCTGTTACCACACAGTGCTGGAAACATTTATCTTCTGAATTATAAATTGGTATTATAATATAATCCCAGCAACTAAATGATGTAAAGTGTTTCCAGGTAGTGTTTCCATACATTTAATGTTTACTTGTTGCATTGACACTTGGGAATGAAGATGAACTTCAGATTTTTAAACACAACTTGTTCCTTGAGAGAGGGTACATGACAGTAGCCATGAATCCTTCAGGATATTTATTGCTGATAAACAGAAGCATAAACAGGTTCTTGTTAAGATCAAAGAAAGAAAAATCTTTTAAATAATTCCTGTGTTAATAAGCTCAAACTCTCTCTCCTTCCTGAGTGAAACCATAACTTTAAACAGTATCAGAGGAGCTCTGATGGTTCCTTGGCCTGTTCTTTTTAAGAGGTGTGAGGGCTTTTCCTTCTTCATTTTGAAAATTTGTCAGTTACTTTCCAGTGAAAATGAGGGATTTTGAGAACTGTGAGTGGCAGGATTCAATTGTGAGGTAGGTGAGTAGAGCATGAATGTTGCCACTGCATATGCCACTCACAGTTTTATGCTACAAACTTACAAGCATCCACTTTTTCAGTGCTTCAGCTCACTGGACTGTCATTACCTATAAATGCTCTCTACAAAATGGGAAAATCTAACACTTTCCACCCTATACTTTTGCAAACAAATGCCTTGGGAGAAGTTAATGTCTGATCACCTGTGTACAGTTTTTTTTTTCAATTAGTCTCAATTCTTACATTTCAGTACTTCAAAATACATGATCTAAAATTAAAACCAAACAAGTACAAGATTTTAAAGCTTCATGTATTAAGCATTTATGCCTAGCTAGATAGAATATTTTGGGCTCTTGGAACTCAGCAGAAGGGCACAATATGAAAAAATACAAGTAGTATCCTATTCCAATTTTTCCAAAGATTGTGGTGTTCTAATTCTAGCAACTCCAGTGAGAGGTCAATGAGTCACCCAAAAAAAAATCCTGGGTTTATGATATATTTAGCTTTGGAGCTCTTGGGACTCATTCTAATTTTTAATTACAGATAAAGTATTTTGTTGGTATATGTTCACTGATACATTAGGCATACAAAAGGAAGTATAGAAAACTTCAGGTCTTCTTAAATATTACCTCTAGAAGTATATTCATTTCTGTCCAGGAATATATAAGTGTTTGTTTTGCATAAAATTGATAACATGGCAAAGAGAAAATTTAATATGGTTGATTAGTTCAAAGATTTTTCTGATGTCTTCATTTTTCTTTAAGAGGATGATCTTGAGACAGGCTTGCAAATGGGAGCTCTGTATTTCAGAGAACATGTTGCAGTCACCTCAGTGCTGTGGAAGCAGATCCCAACAGATCCCAGAACCAGCTTCTCCTCCCTGGAAGATTGTCTGAGAAGGGAGTTGGTGTAAAAATAAGCTGTCAGAAAACAAAAGCCAATAACCATCCAGAAGAATGACAGGAAACACTTTACTGAGTGAATAGAAAATTAAAGTAAACTCATGGTGGTGATTTACTGCTTAAAATGCTGAAATGAAACTCAGGGCTTTATTCAAGGCTCTGATTCTCAACAGGATTTTTTTAACCCTTGGACAACCAGCTTCTTCTGGAAAGTTGGGCCCTGCTTTCCAGCTCTGCAAGGTGTGAATCCCTTTGAGGTTGAGACTGGGGACAGATCAGGGCTTTGAAACAGTGAAAAGACTGGTTTCTGCCTGGAACTACTGTCTGGACCAACAACTAAAAGACAACATGTTTTGCCCAGCAGAGACTTCCAGATGTATAACTGCTTAAATATGTATTCCTGAAAAAACAGCATCAAAGGCACAGTCAGTGCAATTCTATTGATGTACAACCCTACCTGGCAGAAGCTGCTGGACATTCATGAAATACATTCTAGTATTTATCATTTTTTAATCCCTCTGCTTAATTTTCTACGTTGTGTTTCTCAATTGTCAGTATAGTCTACAAAACAAACTGGGCTGGTCAGAGCAGTCTTAGTATCTGCAGAGTGTTAGGAACGTACAACTGGCATCAGGAATGGCTGAGTGCTCTGGGACGTTGCCTAAGGAGAAGAATTTTAGGCATTAAAATTTTGCAGCTTTAGCTGAAGTTGCTGAAAAAAAATCTCATTACAGTGGTGTTTATTTTAGGAGATAGGGAGATTAATACATCTGCACAAGCCTGTTTGTAACCCACCCAAAGAAAGACTTTTTAATGGATTGCAGTCTCAGTCTTGCCTCTTTTTTATGGTGATCTCTCTCACCCCTCTCAGACATAAATATTGAATCTGTGTGTGAAAACTGTTGCAAATAAACTGGTGTAATTCACAAAGCTGAGCCTTATTTTCCTAACATTTTTATTTCACTCACTTTTTCACTGTGTCACTCTTTCCTTCTTCATGGCCACATTGCTTATGTGGCCTTTTGTTTTGCTCAGTAATCTTGAAGACAAAATGAGAAATGGCATCAAAAACAACTAAAGTATTGTGCATGTTAATAATGGTGAGTATTTCCAAGCACTTCAGAAATAGTAGTTTTTTAGTCTTGATTGTTAATGGCTTAAAGGCAAATACATCAACTTACTGGGGAAAAAACAACACACAAACAAAACAAATAAATAATAATAATAATAATAAAAACCCACA
The DNA here is from genome assembly GCA_033439905.1 of Ceryle rudis. Classification (NCBI taxonomy): domain Eukaryota; kingdom Metazoa; phylum Chordata; class Aves; order Coraciiformes; family Cerylidae; genus Ceryle; species Ceryle rudis. The sequence goes on along the minus strand of JAAGNO010012735.1, from coordinate 61,738 downwards.
AAACAAAACAAAACAAACTCTTGTGCTTTTTTTTTTTTAATGTTAATTCTCTTGCCAAAGGCAGTAAGTCTTAACATCGACAGGTATGCCAAACACAGTAATTGTATTGCACTCTGAGTAATCTGACATCTCAGTATTTTTGCAATAGAATATGCAATTGCTTTTTACTTATGGTTGTTGACTTATGTTCTGATGTTCAATGTTGTTTGCATAGTCATCTTCACTTCTGTAAAGTGCAGGCGTGGATAAGAGATGAGGGAAGAGACCCCTTTTCCTTCAACCCTAAGTAGCAGCATCCAAAATGGAAGATCTTTCTAGATGTTTGACAGGGCAGTGCCACAGCCCCTTTCTTTCCTCTCCTCCACAAGCTGTATCAGTCACAAAGGTAAGCAAAATACCACTGAATCATAATCCTGCATTCACTCATGGTGATTTTAGTATTTTCCAGCCAGACTGCACAGACATAAATGCTTATTAAAGTGCTGGGCAGCAGTGAATTAGACAGTAGCTGTTAAGTGGAAGAGAGGATTGCAGCAGAAGCCACCCAAGAATGACTGACTGCCCAGGAATGCAGGTGTTGGCTATCATGGCAGCATTTTTTTTGCTCTAGTGTGGAAAATAATGATGGAAAATAGACAGTGGAGAGCAACTGGAAAAATGTTTCTTTGTAGAACTGTGGGCTTTCTGTCTTCTCAGATGTTTTAACCTTCTTTATCTTCCAGAGTGCTCTGAATTTACCTAAATTCAAGGAAACACACATCTAGCCTTATTTGTATAGGAGAAGTTTCAGATGTGCAACAAAGTTAATGTAGCTAGTACATTCTACACCATAAATAACCTGTGCCTCAAGTAGTTATTCTTTTTCTGTCTTTGACTTCTTATTCTCCAACCATTTTATGCTGAGAAAGACTGTGTTATTGCCTTGCAATTTCCAATAACTGTATTATGCTGCAGAGGAAAACTAATCAGTCACTCAACAGTGACTGACAGATAATATAATTATCTGATTATATTTATACCGGACCCATGAGTGAAACTGAGGAGTATTTTCTGCATCATACACTACAAGCAAGAACAAAGTGCTGCAAGTCATATTTGCACCCCCAACTTCTTGATTTAGCCCTTGTTCAGATGGAAACATGGGAACACCCTGGGGTTGCTTTACATTACAGTTGACTTCCAGCATCTTGTGAATGGCTCACACAGGGAGTTTCACTTTTCCCAGTGGCTCTGCTGCCAGAGATAGTAAAGAACTATTTCTGATTCTGTCCACCTGTTACAGCATATTCTTCATTATTACTGTAAATTACTGCTAGCGTTTGTTAGTGACTGACACATAAAAGATCATTTGGCAACTGCTTCACACATCATATCAACATCCCTTAGATCACAGATTCTTTTAAACTGAACTTCGTTTACTTTGGTGGGTATTAGGATAATAGGAAACGTCACTAAACATAATATTTTACAAACAATTTGCATGAAAACATATTCAGTTCTAGCAGTTATTTACAGATACCCATGTAACTCCATATTTGGAAAGATGACTACTTCCTTACAGATTTATTTTTAGGGTGGCACTTCCAAGCAACATCACCCATTTTTGGGGAATGAACTCAATGTTACCTCACAAGCCAACTATGTTTCTTGTCAACTTTTCTTGACAGTTTTTATTTTCTTCTTATACATCAACTATTTCACAGGGAAGAGTGTCAAGTCAACAGAAAAAAAGTTCAGATGAACTTGCTAAAAGAAAATACATGATGGATGCTCTTTTCTTCTTGCCATTAACTGAAGTACCTGGCTGTCACTAAGTATTTGCTCTTCTATATCTCCACTTTCAAGCTTCCTAATGTGTAGGTGCAGAGTGCCCCAGTGGGGCTGTTAAGAAAAACCTGCATTGTAAGATTTCTGTCATTTGCTTTGAGAAGTGATGTAACATTTTACTTTGGATGAAGAAGGTTTGTGATACATTACTTTTACTGCTTATTACCTGTTCCAGATGTGAAAGGGTAGTTCCTGCATTGTGATTCCAAGCATCAGAAAATCATTATGGGCTTGGTTGCTGTCAAAGAGGGCATTGCCTGTGGGCAGTCTGCAGAATTCACGTTGGGCTCCTCTCAAGTGGGAATTGGGGGGTTTTGTCACTGACTTCTTTGGACTACAAAACCTCCAAATACTGCCACTAGTAAAAGGGACACACTTATATGAGGAGTAATGAAGGACAATAGTCTTTTTAGCAACTCTCAACTTGTAGAACTGGATGTTCTACAAGTTGATAATCACAAGTGATCTCAGAGCTGACCTTGAAAACCTGTCAAGCAAGTGTTCATAAATTATAATATCAACTTTTCTGGTGTACTGTTTTACCTCCTGACAACAAGCCATGACAATACCATCTAAATATTTACTGTAAAAAGTTTCCCTAACATTACGCTTGTTTTCCCCACCCTGAGTTGTTTCTGAATTGACAGGGACCATAAAGACAGTCTCCTGGGTTTTGGACCCATTCATTTTGATTTCCACCAAATCCAAGGCTGCCATTTGAAGAATGATGGTTAACCAATATAATGTTTACTTGATTTTTTTGTTTCTTACTCAGAACCTGAAAACATAAATAGTGACATTCAGTAGGAGGGATTTAATGTATCAGCTTTCATTGCCAATGATTTTTAGGGCCATTAGTGCTTATTTTCAGCTAGTCTAAACTATCATTATTTTCATAATAATATTAAGAGGCAGGTTTGTCCGTTAAGGGTTCTTTTTCTTCTCTCTTCTCAGTTTTTTTTATGGTAACTGACAAATATATTGGGAAAAGTGTTATTTACTTTAAGAACTAGACATTTCTCTAAGAACATTAACTTAAACCCAGGAAGTTTTACAGGACTTAATGGAAATTTCACTTAAAATTGTTCATATCAATTTTTAAGTTAGCATTTTTAAACAAAATCTTTGGAGCTTGAATGATCTTGCATGATCATGCAAAATGATTTAATACTAAAACTGTAAAGGCATTGTATTCAGAGGAATCTGTTGAAGTGAAAGTGAAAATTTCTTTCTTAACAATACTAAATCAGTATAGTACTATCTTAACAGTACTATCCTGAATAGCCTACTGAAAATGCAAGTAAGATTAGCTGATGAAAACACAAACCAAGACAACAGCCAATACCTGAATTAGGCAAAACTCAAACAAGTATGTCCTAAATTTCAGAGACATTTCTGAAAGACTTTTTAAAGACATTTCTTTTTCTGTACTTCCTGAGATGTGAAGAAAGAAGTCGCTTTTTTATAATTGTCTTTTTTAAGGAAAATTGTGAAGCAATGGTATCTTATGGCCTTGGAGATTTACTAGATCCTCATTCTCCATTGTCTTTCATTACTTTAAAGACATCCACACCTATAAATGCTACCAATTCAGGAGGATTGCATCTTATATTGCTTGTGCATAAGCATAAGCAGCTTCCCAAAGTTCAGTGGACAGACATCCAAACCATCCCCCCAAAAATGCAGAAACATTACTTTTGTGAAATATGGTCTACCTGATGATCTAGATGATCTTGAAGGCCTCTTCCAACCAAAGACATTCTGTGATTTTGTGTGGTTCTGTGATGCTATTGCACAAGAAGGTTGACATCAGTCATCTGGAAGAAATCAGAAGCCATGGAATATCAGGAAGAGATTAGATCAGTTCTGTTGATATGGGCTTTGAAAGTTGAATCCCTGCACATGTAATTTCTGAAGACAGGGTCCAAGTCATGGGACTGTTCTCAATCTTTTCGCTTTTCACTTATGTTTTTGTAGGTTTTGTAACATTTGAACCAAATTCATATTATTAGTCTCAGATTATGAAAAATGAATGTAGATAAAAATTCTTGATTCGTCTATATGTCCTGGACTACATTGAGTGGTCAATCTGAGAAATTTTTCTTTCAAATAGAACAGAAGTATTGTGCTGGTTTAAAATTGGTTTTTAATCCCAGTTTCTGCTGATTAACCTCTTTCATACTAAACTTTAGGCAATAGTATGGGTTTAAGATATTGATTGTATAATATATGGCTATTATTATGTGAATGAGTAAATATTAACCTTTCACCTTAATAAGACTGAAGTCCTTTTTCATTCTTGTCATACATTCACACATATATGAATGTTATGATAGCTGGAAATCACATGATATGTTATATGAATTGTGCAAGATGAGACCACAAGTCGGCTGACTATTGACACTACAGAACCAAGCATAAAGCTAAACAATGATCCTCATACAAGGGCAATGCGTTGCTTGTGTTCTGGTTGCAGCCAACAAAAGTTGAAACTGATGATGCACCCATAGGCCAAGTCAGTGGAGGTTTTGGGGTATTTTACGTCTGAAACAGTACTTCTTAAACTTTGACCCTGTTTCCTATACATGAAGATGTCATAGGTCTTCAGGAGATGGTCCAAAAATTATTCCAAGCAAAATAAAGAGCTATGTTATACAATACTGTACTTGAAAATTTTCTTATAAAAGGAGTGTGTGTTTGGGGGACAAAAAATAGAAAATTTCACCACACTGTTACTAGATCGTAACAGCAAATGGTTATGGTAACTCCCCAGAGGATGGCCTTTGACATTTTCTGAAAAGTTCTGGAGGTTTCTGGATCCTTTACAAAAATACAAGGGAGCCAGGCATTAAAAAGGCTGAGCAGGACAGACTTAGAAAATGATTTATGCTTTCACAGAAAAGTAACTTCTCTTGCAGTTCTCTACTAGAGAGACAGAGTGTAATTAGAATGAATAACCATCCTAATTTTTGTTGTTTGTCCTAATTAATTCCCTTTTGTTGTTGTTGCCCATTGACCTTTCTTGATCTAGTTGTCAGGTAAAAATATTTCTGCCTGCAGGCAGAGAAGCTGGAATCCAGACCCAAAGTCACTGGTTTGCTTTCTGAGTCACAGGATTTCTTGAGGTAAGCAGCACCCTTTTGTGACAGAGCACTGAATGTAAATCACAGGAAAAAACTCTTAGTAATGTGTCTTAGAGACCTTTATTCCTTCAAGCATCTTGTTTAGTCACTTAAAGATAACACTATGTGGCATTTCAGAACCTTTGTGTATTTATACATTTCATCTTCCCCTTTGTGTCTCTGTGTATTAATTAAATGTACATTAACTCAAATAGACTTTTTTTCATGTTGTTTTTGCAACATACATACGTACTTGAAACAAGTGACCAGTATAATATAAGAACTTGATAACTTTTTTTAACTTGAATTCTGGTATTATTTTTCCATGGTGTTAAAACTGAGCAGAAAAATTCCAATGGCAAAAATCAGGAAAATGACACACTACAGGAGAAGAAGCAAGTCTCTGTTGGGGTAGGTAAAGTTATTTACTCTTACTATTACTCTATTATTCTCTTCATCTGCTTTTTGAGACCTGAAAATATTGTCCAACTTCCCAAATTATTCCATCTGTTTTCATAAAAGATACTTCCCACCACTTGTCCCTACAACCCTGACTTGTTTTATGTATCAGAAGAACACTGTTACAGTTACAAAATTCAAAGGACAATTTGGCATCATTATCTGAAATGATCATTAACTTTTACTTGGAATATTTTGGAGGAGAAAGTAAAATACTTTGCAGCAAGGTTTCAGATTACCAAAAACTTTGCCATGCTGTAACTCCCTTCTAGTTTCAATTGACAGATTAGCTTTGTAAGAAATAACTTCTTCCTTCCATTTGCCTCTATTTCTTTTGAAAGCTTTTTTTTCTTGTTTTGTTTTTTTTTTTTTTGTGTGTGTGCAATTCTCATATAATAGGTAGGATATACTGTATAAGGGAAAGCAAGCTTTGGGATTTGCTGCAATGAAATGAAAGACTTTTAGTGTTTTGTTGTTGAGGAAAGGAAAGAACTTGTCAGAAAAAAAAAATATCCTCTGGTTAAATACCTAAACATAATAAACAAAACCTTTTTAAGGTCCTGTAGTGGCTCCAGAATCACAACAAAGGTAATCATGAATGGACTTTGTTTTAAATTAGAAACAAATCTCTCCTGAAAAAACATACCTACAGGTATTGCATATTCTGTGGAAGCTCATAATAAGAATGACACGCTGGCAAATTGCAAGACTAGTCTTGATTGTCAGATTGCACTGAATTATTTAAACTCTAAAATATAGCATGATGATAAACACAGTAATTTTCATGCACTCTGTATATGAAAATATATACCTGCCTTGGCAGGGGGGTCACCTAGATGGGGGACTAGATGATCTCCAGAGGTCCCTTCCAACCCCTACCATTCTGTGATTCTTTGATTCTGTGATACTCTGATATGTCTCTATAAACAGAAGTATCTTAAATGATGTGTGCCTTGGCAGGGTCAAATTAAATTATATTATCTTCTAAAAACTGGGGATGATGGATTTCTCTTTTTTTCTGTTTGCAAATTGTTTGTGTAACCATTTTACATTCTGCAAGTGTTTTTATTTCTAAGTATCCACCGGGCAGCATGGATAGGTTATTCATAGTCTGTTTATTTTAACTGTTTAGTAAGCGTTACATATGTTATGCATCAGGTCATGAAAACCATATGATTTATTTTCTCTCCCATCATTTGATAACTGAAACCTTAAAATAAAATAAACAAAAATAAACCAAAACATAAGCATTAAAAATATGACAAGTATTTAATGTTTTACCTTGTTGAAATTGGTTTGGATTTTAAAAAAGTGTTCATTTTTGAATAAAATTCAGTGTCAGTATGAAACAATTATATTAGTGAGAAACTAAATCAGGTCGTGATACAGAAATTTAATAGAGTTTTTATGAAATATAAATATGTACAACTAAACAAGAAAGATAAGGACAGATGTCTCTAGTTGATTTACTCTGCTGGATTTCTGTATTATGTTATCAAGTTGCAATGTGAGAACTAGGTGGGAAGAATTAGAAAATAATAGGAGAATTATGTAAATGCACAGCAAAATGTTTTAAAATTAGGTGCTCTTTTAACATGTTAACCTAGATTCCTAGAATATAAGCCCAAATATTTCTGTGTCCATTGACTCGACACCAAATGCAGTGTTCCATGTTACTGAATAACCTGAGTATTTTTCCTTCCACCAGCCAAGTCAGTTTTGGGGGAAGAAATAGTCACAAGCATAACCAGGAAACAGTAGAACTCTTCCTTTCTTCTGGTTCTTTAAACTTTAAGAAGTGTCATATTTACCTAAAACCTGACTACAGTGTGTCTTTTAAAATGTGTGCTCACTTAATTAATGACTTACTGTACTACTTGTGGTATTAGAAACATTAGTATCAAATATCTGACATTGTAAAAATAATGGTGGAAACCATTTTGTCTTCAGCTTGTCACAAAGAGTTAATTATGACTAAGACGATACGTTCAGTAATCACAGCCCTTATCTGAAATGTACAAAATGCAGTAACTATAATCTTTTTCTAGTAAAGCCACCTAGCATGACCTGAAGGGAAAAATGTCTAATAGAAGACATTTAAAGTACACATCATTAAATTCCTTGGATTTGCCACTCTTCATGCGTGGAAATATAGAGAAATGTTTAAATGTATTATATAAATTATACTAATTCCAGGCTTGTCTCTTAATGGATTCAGTTGTCTTGGTGAATTTCCAAGGATACATACCTTTATTTTTTGGTTGGTTTGTACAAGGACTTTATTCAAATGATAACTCTGTTGTTAGATATTTTTTTTTTCCTTTTCTGAATATATGATATGGACAGAGAAGAACTCAAGATTTTTGTAATGCAACTGATATAAAAGTAATTTCATCCTAAGAGAAATAGATGAAATACAGACATAGTGAAAGAGCTGGAGACAAAAGAAGGTTTTAAAGGAAGAAGCTAAACACTTGCTAGCAATATTGTGTTTACCTGTGGTGGGAGAGATAATAGCTGGGCAACTGACTTAAATCACTGTTGTCCTGTGAGTATCCTACCATATCTATCCTATCCCATCCTTATACCATCATCTCAGTCTTATGGTGCTCCATTCATTAACTCCTTGAGTGTTATGCTTACAGAATGATAGCTGAACATCAAACAGAACAAAGTAGCAGTTTATCAGTTCCAAGTGATCCCAAATTGCAATTTCAAGTGGACTGAGTAGGACAGCATTGGTGACTGTAAGAGTAGAAGAGTCTCTTCTCAGACAACAGTCAGTGGTATTAAAGACCAGCAGTGTTGTAAGAAGGCATTAACCAAGGAGAAAACACATGCATAGGTAAAAACATGTGACTGGTCTCTATTGCTTTGTTCAGAGCTGTGGTATACTAAGAGTTTATAAGAACAGTTTCTAAAATATTTGTGTAAAAACAGAAAAAGTGCAAACAGGAAGGCTTGCATTCTTATTGCTCTATGAAACCTATATCTTATGCTGTTTGACTTTATGTATAGTATTCACACCAGATTTAATAACATTTATTTGCATTTTTCCTTTCCTTTTTTAACTGTTTATTATCCATGACCAATCAACTGTACCTATTCTTCACCTTCTCTTTATACGGCTTAAGTGTTTTTTTCACTTTGCTCTTTCATTTCTAGCCATGTTATTGAGGCTCTAGTAGCTCTGCAACTTAAACAGCAATGTATGCCGCCACTATGTTTCAAGTATTGTTTCACTTCACTTCTATTAATGAAATCAAGTCAAATAAAATGTCCCTGACTCTCAAGTGAATAAAACTGCAACTTATGGGAAGTCTTGAAAAGGACATAACTTGTAGCAAGACATGTATTACCAGTGCCTTTAGGACTGCTGGTATCATTCTGATTAGTAAAACTAATCTCAATTTGAATCCTCATTAAACTGTTCTGTATTCTAAAAGAAGCTCGAAAATATACCTCTTCATCTGTGACTGATAACTAATGACAGCCCTTTAAGAACAGACTCATATACCTCCCACATCTCCTAGATATATCGCAACTATTTTGAAGAAGTAGCATAAACATCGGAGCTAGAATTAGTGACAGGTATCTGCACATTAAGCATTGATATGGCACCATTCATATTGCTCAAAACTTTTTTCTCTCCCAAGAAAGTTCAAGCAACAAATTTTAGCCAGAAGGAGTGAGAACACCACAAAGCAAACCCTCTGTAATGTGCTTGAAGCCTTGACATTTCAGCTACATGGTGTTCAGCCTTGAGACAGCACGTCAGGTAGATCTTCCCTGTAAAAAACTGCAATGGCAGGCACTGGATAAGAATTAATATCTCTCAGGGTACTTTACTGAAGCTTCTGCCAACAACCATCTCAGAAAAACTGCTAATAGAGCTCCTTAGCTCTGCCTTTGTACATGGGTAGTGGTTCTGAGTATCAGCATATGCTTCACAATCTGCATCAGAATGGACTATCACGAAGCGGCCAGAACCTGTCCTCAGATATTTATGTTATTGTTTGTTTCTGGATATAAGAATTTTTTATGCAGCTGTCTTGTTAATACTATGGTTGATGATAGATAGCACTTGTGAGAGCCAGCATTATTGCCTCAGGTATGTTTAGTCTCATATGCAACATGACCTTTACACCATGAGCTACATCCCCACCAACGCCAACATTTTTCAGGGGATTTACAATGTTCCTCCTATTTGTCATTGAACATTTCCAGTCACTTAAGAGGAAGAGGTCAAAGAACGGAGTGAGTGAGGTTGTTGCTTGGACACAAATGGTTGTTGCTTGGAGACTGATAGCTCTTCTAAGGACAGCTTTCCCTGCTGCAGAAGAGTACCAACCCTATGACTCTCATAGGGAATTATTAAAAAAAAAAAAAGCTCAACACATACTTCAGTTAAATCAAGTCCAGAAATCATCCAAAGGCTAAGTCTGAGAAAAAACAGGCAAATAGTACTGCCATTTCTTTGTATCTTCATTTTGATTAAGTCAGTGATGAAAAAAAGGACTGCTTTGAGGTTAACTGAAAAATAGTCCTGAAAATACCACTTACTGACTCTTTTGTCTTCAAAACATCAAAACAAGAGGAAATAAAATTGGAGTCTGCATTTTGTATTTATGTGAATTAAGGATTTTTCCACCCACAGCTACAGAAGATAGGGAATCCATTTGTGACTATGACCCCTAAAAAAGTCACCATGTATTGGGAGTATACATGCAGGGTAGCTATCCAAGCTCTCATTATAGTTAGCAGAGACCTTGCACTCAGGATAGTTGCCCTGACAGATGTGCTTTGTGTCTTTTGACAAGAATTTCTGAGACATTCAGACAGTCAAATATGAGGTGAGGTCTATGAAACACCAGAGCCCTCTGCATAGGCGACTGAAGGACAGGAGGGGTAACCCAGGTGGCACTTTGTGTCTTTTTTAAAATAACTAACCTCAGTCCTAGGCATATCCTTTACAGAATGTCAACCCATATCTGCAACCCTTGAGTGGGTATTTTGGTTGTCCTAAGGTAACTCAAAAAGCACTAGAGGTCCACATTTAGGCATCTGAACTGAGCCCTAGATCTCTATTCATTGTAATTGTAGCGTGAATGTGAGCATGAATTTGGGTGTCTTATTCTTGAAACAAATGCCATCCCAGATGCCCAGCCATTTCCAGTTGCTAAGTCTTAATAGTTAAGAACCGGAGTTTTTTCTATAAAAGAAAACTGTTTAGGCAACCTCAATTTTCCGTGAAAAATACCAAGCAAATAAAATGCTAAACCGAAGAACATATTTTGGAAGTAGCTGCAGACCTGTTTGGTCAAGTTCTAAAAGTAATAGCACTGCAGTGGTCAAGGCCTTCCATTTCCATTTGTTAGAAATTTCCAGTACTAAGAAAATACCCTCAAAGTATGCACATCATAATTGTACTCAACAGCCTTTACTGAAATGGGGATGAATATCCCACCTCACAAATATATTAAGGGAAATTCTCTATAGAGTGTTTTGGCAGTAGCTGCTTTGCTGGTATCTCACAGTGGTTTGGCAGTACCTCACAAAACAAATAATGAATTTTTGATTCATGTTTCATCCTTTTCCTTCATCACAGCCATTGCCAACACTTGTCAAGATACTTAACTAATCTCCAATATTTTACTATTTCTTTTCTTTAAGACTTTGTCTTTTTCCATCATCTTTCTCCACTACTAAGTGCCTGAACTGAATAGTGAGCAATTTGAAGTGGAAAAATTTTAAGAAATTAGCAAGACTGGTTCTTTTCTCATTTCCAGATTGCCCTGCTGTTATTGTGTGTTCTGGTGGTTATGGAGATCCATTAATTAGGCATCTCATTTTATCTTCATCTTGAACTTGAAATAGTGAAAAATAGGCAATTGCTTTGTTTCCATCCACAGGATATTTGCTAAATTCTAACCTCATCACTGAGCAAGTCACATATTTGTGGTGCTTATTTTTTTAAAGACCCTCAAGTGATGCCCTTTTGCTTCTTGCTGTCTTTACATACATGTCAGCAGTTCTGAGTGCTGAAGAACCTCTTTGGGAAATATAATGATATTTGTAGAGGTAGCAAGCAGCCACATATACAACTGCATGTCAAACAGTTGTGTGAGTCCAAAAAGAGACAGCAAAACATAAAACTCTTCAACACTATTGATTATTTTACTCTTCAGTGTATTACTTCATTACCTCTTAATGTTTCAAATGATTTAGCAGCTTTTTCTGTGACCTTCACTGGAATTTGGTCTTTCATCTGACACATTTTTAGCCAATAGCTCATCAGCCTGAAGGGTTTGGCTTGATGAAAAGGATGATTTTATTTATTTTTATTTAAAGAACAAAGTTCCAAAGTATTTCATTCACCTTGGTATAGTGCTGAAGTAATTTTACGAAAGGTATATGTATATAATGGCCTGAGATATTTGGTGCCATGGTAGACTGAGAACATCAGGTGACATTTTTATGGCGGACTACTTCAGTACCATTAATAAAGTAAGTGTGTCATTACTGATGCAACTGTTCCACTACTTGAATGGAAAGGGTCAATATGCTGTTCTGCAAGGCTGCAGAATAACTATAATACTCTGAATTGTTTTCTACCGTTTTAGTATATAGCTGGAAGAGAGAAAAGTGACAGGAATCTAAGCTTGCTTGCTCTTTCTCATTCTCTGCTGGAGTTAATATCATGAGAAAAAATTCTGCATACACTACTGGCATAAATTTGAAAAAAATTTGCTAATGACACTCGATTGTACAAGTGAAACAGTTGTTTCAGAAACCTCTTAGCTTTTGTACTTCACGTTTTAGGATAATGGAGTATATAGTGTAGCCAACTCTAAAATAGCCTATGTATTATAGGCCAATATAATGAAATATAGTTCTTGTTACCCTAGGATGCTATATACTTTATAACAGGACATAGAAAAAAAGCCCATGTATAATGGTAATAGGTGCCTCACATAACACCGTAATGGTAAACAGTAATCATGCAGTATTGCCTGTGTAACTTTATGTAAATAAACATATATTACCTTAGTTACTTCCATACCATAGGTAATTTTAGAAACAGACATTTTTTGAGGATTTAAATCCTTTTTGATGATTGAAAATAAAATCTTCATGAAGACACATAATTCCACATTCTCTTCAGTTTGGCTCTATCTTCACTGCACAGTGACCATCTGAGAAGCAAGCAAGAGATTGTCTTTGAACAGAAGCTTTCCTTCATGTTAACACATAATTTTCTACCATTTCACCAAGCCTCAGGCAAGGCAGTAGCTGCTCTCTCTTGCCATGGTACTGTACACTGTGATGAGGTAGTCATTCATGTGACACAATATACTAATCATAAGTAAATTACACTCTTCAAAATTACCATCCCAAATGACAGTACCTAAAACAATGTGATAATTGCTGTCGTAGGGACATGGGGAAAATAGAAGACTAGTCATTAAACAAATATTATAATCATTAATAACAAGTGCCACGTGAAATAACAATTTTCTACTAATGACTATCCTAGAGCTGTAGTGCAAAGTGCAGATCCTCTTTCATATAGTAAACCGGCTGCATACAGCTTGAAAAAAATTACAAACTTGCAAATTTTTTTGTCCATGAACAGTTTTTGTACTTTTTGTGTTTTGTACACTGTACATTTCCCTACTTAAATATGGATTTCTATACACAGCAGTTCTACAACCATGCTAGTATTTCTCCCTTGGCTTATGGCCTCAAGCTGCTGGGCTTTAGAATACTGTTCTTACCACTTACATCTTTGTTAGTGTCTAGTTTTGTACTTCACCTTTTACCACCTCTCATGACGTGATGGTGCAGACCATGGGCCACACCAGGATGTTAGCCCCAGTCAACACTATTCTTCTTTTAATTACAAATACAATGGGCTAGGACAATCTGACACCTTCTGTTCTTGCATGTTCTAGGTACAAGTACAGTGATTTTGGACAATTAAGCATTCCCTAACCACACCCAAAACTCCTGTTGCCTGGGAAACGTACCCCAAACTCCTGCCTGGATCACAGGCCACTCTGAAGGGTCTGGCAAGAAAATTAGCCACAATGGAAAAATATTCTCCAAAGTCAATCATCTTGCGACCCTATAAATACCAATCCTAAATGAGGCTCTTTGAGCTCTCCAGAATCACAGTAGGATGTGAACCAGCATCTCCTCCCAAGATGAAACACCTCTTAGGGTAGAGTTTCATGATGGTCAAGGTAGATTTTGTGACATAACTAAGGCCATCTACTGGTGAAAGCTGACAAAGGGAAAAGACTGTTCACCAATAAAAGCTGATGAACAGTGAGTAATTCACTGTAATAAGATCTCATGAAATTTAAAAGATCATTTGGTACCAAAAATTTACTATAAACTGCAGAAAAAGAAACATCTTCATCATAGGTTAACCTCTACATCTGTGTGTGTGAGTGTGTGCACGCGTACGATTTAATCTTAATATTTTTGTATATGTTTCTATTCGTTTATATGATTTAATCTCTGTATATACCTGTGTATGTGTATTTTCATGTGCAATGTGATTTAAGAAATTCTATCATATATCTCACTTGAATATTGCAATTCTCAAATCTTTACTCAAATTGCTATGTTGATTATGGTAAATTTTGTTAAATCACCCTGATTTTCTTTTTGGCTAAAATAATATACAATTTACCATAACAATATTAACAAATGCCCCATTACTGTTGTGTAGGATACTCTTATTCCATGCACCCCTTAATTCAATTTTCCCTTTTATACTTCTGTGTAAAAAGTAATAGAGTGAACTTTGACAACCCTGATAAATATGTTAAATTTTGTTAAATTCCATCAAATTAATTCAACTCTGTCAAATTATCATTCTATCTCAGTAAAACATATTGCTGCTTTCCTATTCTGTGTGAGCTGCATTCCACTTACTCTGTGGCTAGCAGGATCCTAGATCAGGATTCTTCAAGAAGAGATTTAAGTGATTTAAGTCACTCTTCTGCGACACATGAACTTCTTACCACTTGTATCACACCTTACTTTGTTTTACCCTGTAGAGTAAGTTTCTTCAAAGCTGATATCCTTTCCCAAGCTGGTAGTTTCTCCTTTTTTTCACCATATAAGCCCACATGTTCTTATCCAAAGGCAGTAATCACCATGTTATCTCTCTGTAGAAATCTTTTTTTCTGCCTTGAGTTCTGCAGTAAATTGTTTGGACTAGAGGATTATCTCAGCTTATTTATATTTCCCTCTGTGAGTATTCAAGAGGGTCAAAGAGCACCCATGAGCAATAAAAGCTGCATGAATGTGTGGGTCCATTGTACCTTGGTAGATGGTGTGCTTTCTTTTCTGAATTCTCAGCACTGCAATTATATATATAACCACAGGCCAAGAATAATTCAATCCCATCATGGTGAATCCCTTCCATGTGCTAGCAAATAACCAAGTGTAGCAGGGTGTCGAGGATCCATGTATTTAACCAATACTGCATGAAGTTATCATTAATTATCATGGCTTGTTTATTGTATGTGTTCCATACCAGTATTATTCCTACAAAGCAGGCAAAACTATTATTCCTATGAAGCAAGCAATGCAGCGTTACTTACCCTAAGATACAGACCAGGCAGATGTATGGTCCCCAGCTGCAGGGGAGCTGGTCGGCACGCATGCTTAGCGGGCATCCCCACAGAGACAACATGATCTTGATGGCAGGATACATGCAGCTCAGCTCATCCACCCCTGAGTCCAGCTTTTATAGAGCCCCCGAGTCCTGGCACGCATGGCTAGTATGTGCCAGGAGGCAGCGGCTCAAGTCGGCAACCCTACCCAGCAGTTTTGGTCTCTGGTCTTTCCGTGGCTGTGTGCCCCCCCGTATGGGGGTCGTGTGCCCCCCCTACCCCACTAGGCCCTCCTTATTTTCATCTGCCTTGTCCTTGGCAATGAACTCCACCGTCCTGTTCAAGGACAGTGAGGTCTTGCCAACTCTTCTCTGATAAGAAGAGCTAGTCCCTTGGACAGAGAAGCAGAAACTCCCTTGGCAGCTCTCACAGCTCTCCTCTGATAAGAAGAACAGAAACTTTCCTTTGCAACTCTGTACCCATCCCGTGAGTTCCCACAGCAGGCCTGCATGAACCACCCTATTGCTGATCATCTATCAAAGTATTATGGAACCACCCTTACACCAAGTCAACTAGTTAAGGTAATAGAGATGTCCAAATATAGATCTCCCTTTTAAGCATCACTTTATGCCTCTAAAAAAAAAAAAAAAAGAAAATAATCTTCAAATCTCTCCTTGTTGTTTGTTTCCTCACTGAGAAAGAAGGTTTATACCAGAAAAGTGTTCAGCAAAAGTCTGCTTTAGACATTGCCAGAGTATTCTTTGAAGGAGAGTATTAGAGCCACTATAGTGCAATTAAACTGAGAAATTAGTATTTTTATTTTGGGGGGTGTATGCTAATGGGTATTTTAAAGACAAGAGGCTGGAGTGTTCTCACCACAGCCTCTCAATAGGTAGTAAACTCACATGAAACTGTGGGAAAAAGGGTTAGGAGAGTCAGAAGTCTTTGTCAGCCAGCCCACTATTTGCAGTTCGGCTATTATTTTCGAATGTATAA
Organism: Ceryle rudis; assembly: GCA_033439905.1. Lineage (NCBI taxonomy): Eukaryota > Metazoa > Chordata > Aves > Coraciiformes > Cerylidae > Ceryle > Ceryle rudis. The sequence goes on along the minus strand of JAAGNO010012735.1, from coordinate 45,702 downwards.
ATAAACAAAATGAACTACCTGCACTTTAATTTCCGTCCAAGGGTAAGCAGGAAAGTGGAAATGGATTTTGCTCCCTTCTTTGTCTCTACATCTCTTTGCATTTTTCTGAAAAGAATTGTTTCATTGGAAAACAATCCAGGTGCAAACCAAGCAAAAATTTTCCTCCTTGGGTCTGCTCCAACACATGGATCTTGCTCTCTGTGTTAATGCTGCCTAGACAGCAAACTCACTCAAAAGCATTAGGTCTGCTGGGCAGGTAAGGTTTATGTCCCATAGCGACCTCCCCACTTCAGACTCTAGGGTCAGACCGTGGGAGATGGTGATGTCTCTATTAGGAGAACGAGTGCCACCTGCAGATTCCTGACCTGCTCTTCCCTATGCCTTGACTGAGAGGAAGATGACAGAGGCAGTGATGCCTTTTTTTGAATGCCTTTCCCAGCAGTTGATACTCACTAGTCAAAGTTATCCCAAGGTGGACTAAGACAATTCAGTTTTCCAAAATTCTTTCAAGACCAATACCATTAGCTTATTGGGAACTCATTCAGGTGAGCAGGCATGGCCAGGTGAATGACCATGGGAAGTTTTATAACTTGTGTGAATATTTCTGTTATTTTCACAGGTTCATTAAGACACTGGGTGAAATAAAGCTATGACCAACATTCCTATATTTGAAGTGAGAATACTTTCCTCCCAGTCCTCCTCATCAATTGACTTTGGCAGGACAAATGGATTTTTGTTCAAGTACCTGTAAAGTAACTCCTGTTGTTTTCCATTTATCTCTATAAAAACAAACAATTTAAAAAACAAGTAAAAATCCTATACAAAATGTTTATTAACCTATTATACAAATGACCCATGTTAAGTTATATGGATCCAACTAATCGTGTTCTATAAACAAGACCACATTTGCTTCCAGTTATTTCTATTGCTTCTTTTTAATGGTGATTTCCCAAGTTAAACCCAAGCCTGATAACTCCCTCTAATCTTTATAGCAATGGCTTTTAAAATATTCAAACTGGGTAATTTATTTTTAATGATCTGTAGCTCTGAAACCATTCAGGCAATGTGCTTTACACTCTACAGAAAAATTCTCCTTGGTCCTCAGGGCAAACTTGCATTTTTTTCAGACCAACCCAGTTTTGACAACCAAAATGTTTATTAAAAAGAGAGACAGAGAGCTCAGGGGAGCTAATGTTAAAAGCAGCGACTGAAAAGGTCCCTGGTGACATTTTAAAACAGAATACTGTTGAGACAGCTTTTTAATTACTTTGAAACCCTTCTGATCATTTGTGCCTGGGAAAGGTTCATATGAAATGTTCTTAAACATCATTTACATGAATGGAAACTTATCATGCTGTATTCACTTATAAGTGAAGAACTCAAAATGAAAGATGTTTGAGAACTAGACCTCTAACATCCAGACTATTGTCCAGTACATCTGCCATACAGAAACTCCTGTTCCAAAAGAAGTTACACCCACGACACCTTTGCTAAAGATTCTGCAGTGAGAGGTAAGTTAAAAGAAAGACTCAAAACATTTTTTGAAGGCTCAATATGATATAAGCAACATCATCTAGGAAAGACATTTATTGATTATTGAACTCTATTTAGCTAGTCCTCAGAAGATGCCCCAAACTCCCCTTCAGTTTTCCAATTTATGTTGCTTCTATAGCATTCACCTTACTCACTGAGAAATATCATCAGGCTTTAGCCTTGATACCTCTACCTAGTTTCAACTAAGTGCAAGTACTGCCTTATATGCTTACAGTTTATGTACCAGATCAATATGTTTTTCACAGTGCTTCTGTGCTTGAACATCATCCTGCTTTCCCTTAGTTTTTTGGTTACAGATCTTTGGCCCCATCATGATTTCAGGAGCAGAGGCACTCTCTGGATGGGGACTGGTACGCAGCATTGCTCTGTTCCTCTCTTTGCAGGAGAATTACACTTACTGATGCTAAAAATGTTCTTCCTTACCTGCAGCCTAGGTTTAAGGCTTTTTAAATATTCTCTACATCAGTTAGATAATCTGAGTTTATTGTGATGAGAATTCACATTTAATTTGGTATATTACTGATTCTATATCCTTCTTTTTCCTGCTGTCACAGTTTGATATTAAAGCATTAAGTCTGATACTGCTCGCCACTGATGCAAACCTTGGAAGGGACTGCTAAACTTTACGTCCTTCTATAGCAGACAAATTTAATACCATGAAGTCATTCTTGGTGAACTTTCCTTTAGTCTGGAAGAGGTTGCCAAAACAAAGAATCTGTATTTCTGCCCTCTTTGGAAAATAAGGGCTAGTTCTTCAGTCAGACTGAGAAACACCTTACTTCCTGTGGCACAGCAGCACTGGACTCAGGGAAGCTACATGCCCCTTTTTCCTTTACAGTAGGGTTCTGTGCCAGAGAAAATGGCCAGGATTACCAAGCATAGGCACAGTGGTGACGGGATAGGATTACACAGGCAAATGCACTTTCTAACCATTCCAAATAATCTAGACTTCTTCAAAATATGAAATTCTGGAAGCCACCTCAGAAACAAGACAAATAATAAAGGGTTTTTTTCATTCTTTTCCTTTCTTACATCAATTTAACTGTCTCCAGCAGTTCTGGTGAATGCATCCTGTACATTATGAATAGAAACGCTGTGTTGTGAGATTATATTTTCTTGAAGTTATAAGAAGTGAATCATGCCAATTTCTTATACAGAGAATAAACCAGGACTGAGGATATTTAAATAAATTCAAATAAAATAAATGAGTTGCAGTATCTCACCACCTGTTTGGCTTTTCAAAATCTTTTCATTTCAAGATTCACAGAGATAGTAATGGATACCATTCATCAACTGAATAAAGAATTAAGCACAAGCAGTGCAAAACATATTTACATAAATATTATAAGCTGATTATTTTAATGTTGAGATCACAGTAATGTGATAGATGTGAAAAACAAGTAGGAAGTGACTCAGGAAATCTCCATGTAAATGTTTATTTGGAATGATGTTAACATTTTCACTAAATGGATGGAAGAAAACCACAGTAGGAATTCCAAACATGACAAAAATTGTAAATAATTTCAAGACAATGCATTTTTCTTTGGAGAAAAACTTTCTGTGAAAATGACTTTCATGAGGAGACTGGTATTTTAAAACTTTAAATTTCTAAGAACAAAACTTCTCAAATTTATTTCTTAATTTTTTGCTGTTGAAGACAGGATTCCACTTTCAGGACAATTTTATGCACACAAAAGAAATCACTTAAAATGTTCAGTTTGTTATAGTTTATGGCTCTTTAGAGTTTATTTTTGACTAAAGCAAATGTATGATTGCCCTTATCTCCCTTGCTACTTCAAAGTGTCTAAACCATAATTTTGAATGTCTTTGTTTATAGAGACATAAATTCCTTATCTTGAAAAAAAAGTTTGCAGTTGTAAGTGGCTGCTCTCTGATGACAACTCCAAAATGCCATAAACATATGATGTTCTTAAATTAGTTAATTGGAGCATTTTAAGTTCACAAAAAATTGTTTATTCCTTGGCTGAAGAAACATACAGAATTTTTTAATTATTATAATGAAAACCATGCAACTGTGGTCTCTTGGGTGTGACAGAACATGTTTATTTTCTTGGAGCAGAAGGAAACCAGTGAACTGGTCATTTGTATTTGTGTCATCTATACCTAGGGGGAACAGACAAAGTGCGAATAGCCCATCAGAACTGTTAAAAATGTGAATGACATTAGTTGCGATCAAGAACTAGTAACAGATAAACTTTATCAATAGTAAGACATAGAATGATATGTAAAAAAATAGCGCAATTTTACACTGAAAGAGAGAGGGGTGGCATAAATGGACAGACATCCATCACCACTATAAGAGACATGCTGACTTTTTCCTCTTTACAGTGCATGTTCATATGTTTACTGATTACATTCCCTGCTTTAGATTTTGTCATTTTACCCAGTGGCAACATCAAACTTACTGGTCAGTAATTTGAGGATTCCTCAAGCCCTTTTTAAAGATTGGTGTCAGATTTGTCACACTCCATTCTTCCAGCACCAGGGTTAGCTGGAGTTATATATCACACTCAGCAGTTAGCTTAACAATCATATATTCTAATTTCTTCAGAATTTTGGTAAAAAAAGAACTAGTCAGATGTTAGCACAGATGCAAACAATTTTCCCTGTGTTTCTTTACCTTTATCTTACTTTTTCTACAAACTGGTCATCAATCACACCATCATCTTTTGGTAGACTACCAACCTTGCCTTCTCTTTTTACGCTTCAATAAGATGGTCTTCAAAATATTTCAGTCAGACAAATCATGAGACATAGGACTTTCAGCTTCCCATGTTCAGACACTGCTTTTTTTTTTTTTTTTTTCCTCTAGTAAGTCTTGCTGATTCTTCTGTTTAACCACACTGATGTAGGAGAACAGGGGAAGAGAATCACTTCTCCTCGTCATCCTTTTTAGTAGTTCGGATACATTTGTTGTAAAACTCAACAACGACCAAAAAATCCCCTGTAGGTATTTTACCCATTTAACTATTCCTTTTTAATACCTTCCTAACTTTAACTAGCTTCAGTTTCTGTAGTTAAGAGCTTCCATGATGGACATTTATGGTGTAACTGGACACTGAACATCCATTGGACATTAACCACAGATGCCTCATGGTCACTTTATCACTGTGAGCAGGATTTGGGAGGACTGATCTCCAACACAATGTCAGTACTTTTTGCACAAAAATGTGATGTTGACAAGGTCAGAGGACCAACAGTAATATGATCTCTGTGATATTATTGCTAAGTAAATACAATTCCAGATTGCTTTAGCAGTGCAGGGAAAACATACTGCATGAGAGTAGCATAATGGGACACTTGCTAATCATATTTATGTCCCATAGTTGTCTATATGAAGTTGTGCTTTTTTGCAGATACTTATCTGTTGCAGCACACAGATGCTGTACATAGACATAAACTGCAGTTCCATTTTACATCAGCAAGTTATTTTACCAAGCATAATAATAGAGTACATACTTTTCTCATAATAATGAATCACTGAATAGTTATACAAATGTAAAAGTTTATTGCTCTGAGAAATGACAAGATTTAGCACGCAATATTTACACAGGCAAAATGGAGTCAAGTGGTAAAAAATCTTTTTATAAGTAAATAAAAAAATCACGAGTCAAAGTAATACAATCCTCAGGTGACCACTTCAGATACTAGTATCTACATGGCAGACACCTAAGACTGTGTGATATGAGGGGTTACTATAGGCAAGCTGATGCAGCTGGCATCAAGCTATAGTCCTGAGCAGTTATGAACACTTGCATTCATTCCAGTGATAGGAAGTTAATGATAAGGAAGTTTTGTGGGTTTAATCTTCAGTAGTGCTTACAGATGAAATTACTATTATCTAATTTCCTCTTTGAGGTTAATTCTAAAAACATTCTAATAATAGAATCATAGAATGGTTTGGGTTGGAAGGGACCTTAAAGATGATCCTGTTCCAACCCCCCTGGAGTCAGGGACACCTCCCACTAGAGCGGGTTGCTCATGTGATAACAGTCTGTAAACTGTCTGTAAACGGCTTTTACGTTATGTTAAAACTAACATAAAAATTCCATTAATTTCAAACTTTGACATATAGTGGTTTCCTTTCACAAAGAAAAAATCATTAAAAAAAAAAAATTCTTCATGGTAGCTTTTACTTCATAAAAATTACTTCAAATGCATTTTTGCAGGAGATTGTATAATCTTCACTTTATAAACATAAATGATCCCTCCTGGTAAAAATGTAGTGAGGAGGCATCTCACTCTGTAATGGAAAATGAAGGTTTTGAGAACCATTTCAGGGGACCACAATTATATTTTTTATTAATATATTTTTTCATTCCCATTTTTTTTAGATTTCCCCCATATCCCAGTTTTTTGTTGGACATTGGGAAGAAAAAAATGTAAGTGCAATTCATATATCTTATGATGTCTCTGTGGAAAGCTGTACCATATTCCTGGTTTGTTTCTCTGGTGTATTTTCACTTGAGTTAAAGAACTGGGTCCCTCTGCTCACCAGCTAAGACTTTTGAAAGCCATTTGAAAAAAATGTGATCAATTTTTGCCCCTTCTAGTTATTTTCTTTCTGAAAAGTTTTCTTGTTCTACTGAGGAAATAACACAAAAAAAATGAGTGAATATCAGGAGGGTATCTATTTCTATGTGAGAAGGACATGATAGTAATTATTAGAAAAAATATTTTCATCTGAGTCTCATAGGCCAGTTTTTCAGACCTAGAAGATTTAGAAAAGAGGTGCATTCAAACCTTGTAAGCCAAACAAAAATTTTCATTGAGATTTCCTAAAATGTTAGTGTAAGAATAATCAGATATTCTGTGCTTTAATTAAGAGTGATATTAGGATTTAGGATGATAGAATGTGATTAAATAATTTTGAAGTCACATACTCATAGTAGTGAAAATATGCAGAATACGAAGAATGGTAAATGCTATTTGCTATACAGGATTAAAGAAATAGTTAGGTTTGTAAAAATGATCCCTAAGAGCTTGAGATGTGTCTAACCTATTTATAACCTTTTTTTCTCCTCTTAAAAAGCAAAACTTTACTGGAAAAATAATATAATGAAATTCAGCCTGCTGTGGAGAGGTCAGTTTCAGGGACTTTTGTCCCTGCAAGCAAATGACTCAGATGATAAATTGCCAGTACAAATCATGAGACTGATGCCTGGCAAGAACTGGAGCTGGCCTTCTTCAGTACTTTTTAATTAAAAGCAAAACCACTTTTTTTTAATTTTTTTTTTAATTTTACTTCTAATGGAAGAGTGCTGCAGAAGAAGGTAGGCAGAGGGAAGGGGAAAATGTTCTAAAAGACTCCTTTGCATCTTAGACAAAACCAGAAGTCCTAATGGTAATGAGGTTGGGGAGGGAAGAGGTGACCCTGCACATTCATCAGCCTGATCATTTTAACACAAGTTTCCAGGTAGGTTTCAAATGGCATTTCCCAGACCTTTCTGCAGTTGTTGTAACAATAAGGACCAACTTCATTATCTCTCTCCTATTAGAGGAGATTGAGGGACACAGTCTGAGATACCTTGAAAAAGGAATATTTTTAGTTCAAATATCTGAATTTAATTCAGGATAATAAGTGCATGAACTTCTTGGGTAAGAGCCAAGGGCTTTGATCCAGCAAAACAGCATCCACATCATAGGAAACTGGAAACCCTGCAGAGCTACAGGAAAATCATACAGTCTGTTAAAACAGAAATGTTTTGTAAACATCTTGGCTTTGAGAAGCTCTGGTCAATGATCTCTGCCAGCTTTTCTCAAGGCCTGCTCTGATGAGCGGGCCTCCAAAGATTACAGCCACAGGTCCTCCTGCACAGAAGCACAAACCTGAAGATGCTAAGGGATTCCACGTCGGGAAGAAGAAGAAGAAAAAAAAGAGAGAAAAAGAAAAGGTATACGACAGAACACAAATAACAATGTTGCCTGTAGGTACAGAAAATTTCACAGGTTGCACTTCTGAGAAAATCTCTTGCTTGTAAGGGCAGCAAAATGGCTGATTCCTCAAATCAGTGTTCATTTAGATAGAAATAGTCCTGTCCTAGTCAATAACAAAGAAGCTAAAGAGCTTTAGCTGGGCAAAATAATTGCAAGAAGGGTCCTGACTTTCTCCTAGTAAATAAAGCATATACATATAAAGTTCACTAATAAAGGACAATGTTTTTACCTAGGGTCTGTGAAACTGAAGAAGACAATTGCACTATGTAGGTGAAAAAGGAAATCAGGCAGCTCTCTTGAGATAAGCAAATCAATGAATATTCAAGAAGGTTAAAGTTCCAGTGAGGTTCACATTTAATTCCTTCTATTTATACATGCTTTCTTACCTATTACATACCAGGCCAAACCATTAACGTTTGAAGCTACAACAACCTGTCACTCTCTTTTCATATAAAAATGGAAATGGAAATGAAAATGCAATTCTTTGGTAGTGTTTCAGCCAATTTTTTCAGCTACTCACTGTTTAAAAAGCAGTACTGGGTGGCATGGTTGCTTATTTTTGCTGCTGTTTCTTACTCTGTTCAGTTGCTGTTGTATACAGAGATGGATGGGAAGAGCTATGATGAATGTTGGCTAGTTGAGGGTATGAGTTGAGTATGCTTTTTGTCCCCCAGTTAAGCTGAAGCAACTAATTTTTTCATTACTTCATTGTTAAATGGTGTGGTTAGATTAAAATCTAGTTAATATCATTAATTGTGTATTTATTAACCTATTTAAATGAGTTATTTTGCTTTATTCTATTAATTCAAGTTTATACAAAGAAATAAGTATTTTTCTCTCTTTGCTAACTGTATTACTTGGGTTTGGTTTTTTTTCTGGAATATCTTAGAAGATTTTCAGGGTTAAATTTCTAACTTTTTCTTTTGTTCTGTCCTTTTTCGAATATGTCCTTGGAGCTCTATCACTGTTTAAAAGGAGTGAGAATTCTGCATTAGATGTGTCCATTAAGAGAGTCTTTCAACTTTAATATGATTTATTTGAAATTTATAATTAATCCTTAAAGAGAACTCTTAACCTTTATTTATCACTGTTCTTTTTAAAATATTGTGAAGATCAATCTTACATCCTCTCAAAGTCAGAACTTAAAGTTCTGACAATATCAAAGATATTGTTATATTTTTAAAGTAATATCCTATCCACAACAAACCGATATTTCTTCCAATAATGAACTTAAGATTTTGACAAAAGCAGAATGAGAGATATTTGTAAATGGGGAAGATGTGATTGGTCTAAATGCTGAAGTGGGTTGGGGAGAAGGTGGCAGGGAGAGACTGAAAGAAGAAATATCAACTTATTCAGGATGGTCTGCTACTGCTAGCAAGGAAAACATGTCTAATAACAAAAACCATCTGAGAGTCCTCTGGGAGATGTCAGGAGCCAGAGTGCTTTTAGCAGATTTTGGTTGGAACATAAAGACAAGTGCTAGTAGCTGATGCTGAGTAGAGAGTTATTCAAAACTATGAAGTGTTCCCTTTTACAGGCTCTCTGTGGTAAATAGTGTTATAGCACCGTCTGGCAACTTCTGTGATCTTTCACTATTTAATAATATCAAAGTGAGAATGAGCAACTGAGATCACACACTAAAGAACATGAAGAAATATGGTTGAAATGAGGAGATGAAAATTCCTGCAGTGCCAGAGGGATATAAACCCCCCATGAGTAAACTGAAGAATTAAATTGTGTCTCTGTATGCATGTTTATGCAAACATGTCTTTTACACCTCCTCCTCTGAAAGGTTTCTGAAGTGTCATCCAATCTTCACTGGCTGTTAAAGAAGACACTATTCCCATAACGTTTGCTTGTATGCTGGTCCTGCCTAGACTAAGAGGGAGAGGTTGGGATCCTCTTGTCTGGACAGGGGACCTGGCTAGATATACCATGTCTCACTTTTGTTTTGTAAAAGGAAGTCACAGGTAAAGGCACATGTCCTCCAGGTTTTTTTTCCAGAGAACACCAGTGTTTCAGACTAGAAATTTCAAATTAGTCTCAGAGCATCCAAGATGGATTCCTATTGTTGGTGTAGCAGGTGAAACAAATATTTATGGCTGGGGCAAAGGTTCATAGGGAGAATGATACAGCCTCATGACTAAAGCAGAAAAATGTTACACCAGAGAATTGGTTTCTTTCCCATCCTTGACCATGGAGTTTGTATGCAACACCTATGGCATAAGTGCTTTCTGATTATGTACACCTCAAGTTTTCAAGTGCTCTGAGGGAGATCTCAGAGACCAGTTTAACTGGAAGTGCTCACAGATCACAAATACAACGGACTGCAGTGGGACTGTCTTTCATACTTAGAAAGAATGGAAAGAAAAAAAAAAAAAACCCAGAAAAAAGTTAAGTGCTCTGGAAAACTTAAGACTGGGCTTGCAAACTTAAAGAGCACTTCCAATAAACTGGAGCCATTTCTCTGCATTTCAGTTCCTTGGCTATGGAATGGGGTGATTCCTACTGACTAGTTTTCGAAAAATTTAGGACCTTACTGACACATTTGAGTGTTAATTTCTTTACTTACCTGTAAAATGGATATGTTGCTGACTCTCACAAACACAATATTGATGTTTGTGATACTTTTTAAACATCCTCTTTATACTACAAGAGGCATCCATACAGAAATTAATAATTTTTCCCATCAGTCTAGATATAACTGATGTGTGGAGAACAAGACCAGAGGCTATACTATGAATAGCAATGTTACGTACAGATTGAGAAACTCATTGTTCATTGAATGAGATAGGAAATGATAAACTATGATAATTTAATTAAAGTTATATCACAGTGCAAATACATAAGGGTTGAAAAGTTCTGCGTAGTCTAGCTTAACTTCTAAAAGCTTCCACTTTTGATTTTGCAAGATGATTCTTCTTCTAATATTATGGGGACTTTTATTGACTTTTTCCATTCATGTCATTATTACTTATTGAATCCCAGTTCATGTCATGTGCTTCTCAGATTGTCCTCAATAGTAATTGCTGTTGCTTGTAGCTCCAAGAATTTCAGAGCTAAAATAGTGAGTCCTGAAAAAGAACAGGTATGACACTGCCCACAGCACCCTAGGCCTTCACGGGCAGGAGCAAGATGGTATACACTCCTGTACATAATTTAAGACAGTGAAATAAAAGACAATCAATGTAGCTGTACTCTAACAGCACTGTAGCAAAAAAATCAGGGCATTCTCAATTCCATGAGTCTAACTTACTTGACAGTAGGTTTCTTTTTTATAGAAGCTCTCAACAATTGCCAGTTATTATGCTCCCTAATGCTATTACTCTTGACTACACTGGTGAATTGTTTGGCATGATTATTCATAGTAAAAAAGCAAGCAAACAAAAAACCCCCCAACCCCCAAGAACAAGAGTTAGATCACAGCCACAGCTGATGGCAAAAAGGAAGACAGAAACAGTCTCTGTGTCTTTTTATCAGGTCACAAATTTATCCAAACAGTGAAAATTACATAATCAGGCCTTTTGGATATTTTTATTTTCACTAAAGCTTAAATTTATAAAAACAAACTCTTTGAGGATTGTATGTTATTATTTCTTGCCATGAACAAAATTGAGCCAGATTGTCTATTTGCCTTAAATAGATCGAATGGATTAATGGGAAGGGCAAATATAGCTCTGTTTATTTGGAAAATGGTAAGAAGTGGAGCAGTATGAAAGATCTCAAACTCTAGAAACTGGAAATAATATGATAACAGAACAGGGGGCCAGTTAGGCAGAGAAAGGAAAAGAGCAAGAAAAAGACCAAACCATCTCTTCTCTATGTTCCTTAGAGATTGCTCTGAAGTGTTCAGAAAAAGAAGACAAAGTAGTTGTATGAACTAACTACACAGCTGAGGTTTTCCTTCATCATGTAAACAAGTTACAGAGAAACTCTGGTCTGAGGTTCCCAGCTATCACAGCCATCTGCCATAGAGGCAGACTATCAGAAACAAGCTGAATTCTGCTCTCTGCGCTGACATGATCACTACATGAGTGTGAGAAATTATATCAATCTGCTGATGTGTCGTCATGTTGATGGCAGAACAACAGCCACTTGACCTTCTTGTCAAAAAAGTACAGCCCTTCCTGACTGCCTTTTCTTTATGTCTTAATGAAACTTGAAGTGGGCACTCCTGGAATATCCCTTAGGTTTTTGTTCACAATAGTAGTACTGTTGTGGTTGAAGGATCTAATGTTTAAGAGGTCTGCTTGGAAACTTAATCTCTGAGGTTTTAGGTAATGTATTAATTTGTGTTAAAAGGCTACTTCTGTAAGAGGCAGCATTTACTGTCATAAAGATATTTGACATATTATAGAACTCACTGGACTCCATATGTTTCCTTGCCACCTGTTTTAAACTGAAAACAAGACTGTTTTAGAAATTAGTATCAAGAATTTGTTTATTTTCCTAAAATCCATGGTATATTATTTTTTCACTGGTTAATGACCCGTCACTTTAAATCCTAGTGCAAATTTAAAAATTGACTGCTTGTGATTGAATGATATTTAACCACAGTAATGAATTGTTTTTAATACCTAAAGATGTGGAAGATTAAGTTACCTTTGAAAAAGAAATTGAAATATTTAAAATTCCCAAAGGTCTTGTAAAAACATGATCAGAATTGAGGTAAGGATACCAGTACTAATACTGTAGGAAGATGATGTTCTCAAATACCTTAAGGGCCAGAGAGAGAAACAAAAATACAAGACTATTTAAAGCCTGTTACTCAGAAAGCATACCTCCTTGTCAGTAACACACCACTCTGCTTTGGCAATCCACCAAATATGGAATTCAACTGTAAGTTTTAATTTTGCTACCTCTACATTCTCTAGCAACTGAGTGAATCAGGCTAGAACAGAGAAAAAGAAATGTCGTTTAGTGTGATGGCTACAGTTATCTCAGGAACTCAAGCTCAGCTCAAATGAAATGGTCCTTGTTAAGAAACTTGCTCATTTGAACAGCTGTGTCTTACTCATTACATATTGATTTCACCCCTTATTTTCTAGTGAGGCCATCCAGAAGTGTCTATTTGTTTCTTGTCAGATGTTTGTAGGGAGTCAAGGGACTATTTTAGCAGCAAAGGATGTCTCATTTGGCCAGTTCTTTGTTGTTGGAATCCACCTCTTCCTAAGGTGACAGTTTTTTGTCTTCATTTTGTTCTTACTTGAAATCTAATCCCTGTTTCTATTCTACCCATGGTTTATCACATCAGAACTGAGTAAGAATGAACAGCAGTCCAAATTATTTTTGGTACAGTAATCATTCATAGGCAGAAAACTGTCATTAAATTCCCCAAGCATAACAATTCTGACAGCAGTCCTATCAGAATTACACTGGTTCGTAGGTCTGATAGGCAACTGATTATGTTATTTCTAACTTCTTTCTGTTTAGCTATCCAACTGTGAGCAGCCTTTGCAATCCTGCTGGCAGGAATCATATCTGTGTTGGACATATATCTCATTTTGTCATGCAGTATGTCCATATCAACATCCTGCAAAATTGAAGACAGCTGAGATGTTATTTCAATATTTAATCTTTAGATTTTGGTAAATTCTAGCCCAACTCTAGCCAAAATGAATCCTCATAGGCCATTCAAACTTTCCAGTGTGCTTTTGATTGATATGAAGTAGGAAAAAAAAAAGTCTACTCATAAAGAATATTGGTAGGTTGTGAATTTTACAGGATGTCTTCTTCCTTATGTGTATTCTGCAGGCAGATTCAGGCTTCATCTGATGTTGGCAAGGAACATCTATGACTGCATTCCCTTATAATGAAAACCATATTTATTTATTTATTTATTTATTTTTCTGCAAATATGACAGTTCTTCAGATTTATTTATTTATTCATTTTAATGCATCATGAAAGGAAAGAAATAACCATGGGAAATTTCCTTTAAAGTCACGTTCAAAATAACTTGAGAGGCTCATTTTCAGAAAGCAGTGTCACTTTCAGCTTAATCTCACACAAAAATCGGAAATGAAATTGAAGGTCCATTGGCATCAATACTTCACTCCGTGTAATGCCACTAACTGACTGAAAGGCTCACATGCATATTATTACCCCTACTCAAGCTTGCAGATGGTTTTGTGCGCATTGATAGAAATATCATTCACATGTTATTTGCACTCTAGCATATATATCTTTTATTTTTCTCTGAAATTAATTTCCATGTCATAAAACCTCCTATGTGTCCCAGTTTCTTCAGGATGAATTTTGTCAGAATTTTATCCACATCTGTCTCTGTCGCTGACATTATTCAGCTCTGTGTATGCAGGAGGACGTGCTTTCAATCTTGTTTAAGTGCACAAGTTAAGTTATTAGAGCATTCCTTATCATATAAAATAAGTCACCTGAAAAAAAGGCACATAGTTTCACAAGTGCTGCTACAAAAGTCCAATGCTCTCATAGTATATATGGTAATGTTCAGTGCAATACTGTGTCCCATGGAGCTTCCCCTCTCACTGGCTCTTAGCTATTGCTTTCCATTCTCATTCACCCTATGGCAACATTCAACAGATTGTTTCATAACGTATAAGCTATGTTAATGGGACACCTTCTATGTATTTCGATCCTCCTGTGCTGAACACAACAGAAGGCAGAAGCTGAGGGCATAAACAGTCCTTGAGACAAAACTGAGGAATTCTCTATTTATTTGTACCAGACAGGTAGTTATTAGTTCTGTAGGAGTCATCTTTATGAAGGATGAATAATTACTTCCTCTAGCTGCTTGTTATTATGCAGTTAATACCTTTTCATCCCCATTCCCTCTGTTGTCAAATTTTGGATAGATTTTAGATGACTGATGTCTTTCATATTCCATTCCAGAGCTTCCTAATTGATACTTGGATTTTCATTTCCATCTATACAATCATAACGGGTTTTTGTTTGTTTGTTTGTTTGGTTTTTCTGCAGATGCACTGTTTGTTACCAAGTTGATCACTGAGGGCTTTAAAAAGGCCATCACATTTATTTTTACATGATAAGAGTTATGTTGTGACAAAAATAATATAACAACACTAAAAATAAATAATATATATACATGACAATAAAAAATGTATTATTCAGGAAGTGCTGTAATGATATTTGCTCTGATATTTCACTACAAATATTGTATTAAAAAGAAATCTATAACCTGAGATGCATGCTATATTTTACAGTAGGTTGGGATTATGTACAGAGTGTAAAACCTAATATGTATGTAAAATAATTGCAGAATTATCCACCTAATCCAAACCAAAGACATTAAAATATTAAACTTCAATTGAAAAGACATTATTGGTTGAACATCCTGATTTTCAAAGCATTCCTTATATTGGCAATTAGAAAAGTGGATTTCAGTACTCCTACTAATTAATCTGTAGTCTAAGGTCCTACTCTTGGAAGTTAATTGCATATCTTGTCTCATCTCCCAAATGAGCAGAATTGTGTGAGAATATGGTAACGTCTATCCTAGGCGGCAAACTGCTGAGCATGCCAGGAGACAATACACTTATTTATGTATATGCAGTCTGGGAGACTGATGCAGTCAGTTCACCTAGAAGCAGGCTTATTTTTCATGATGTTTTGAAACTGCATGGCTCTACATAAAATATTATGGGCGTTTGTTTTCATATAATGATAGTTAGTGGAAAGGGCATTCCCCACTGTGCATAGATAAATTTCAACTCTTTGGGGTAGTCATTATTTGCTCCATTTAGTATTCAACTCTCTTTTATTGTAATTATTTCTTAATTTTAAATTAGGCTACAGATCTGATCCATGAGAAAATAATGAAATTTTTTGCTGTGTCTCCTGTCACTGTGTGAGAAGGAGCAATCTGAATATATATTTACAGAATGCTGCAAAGCCTCTGGAAATCTTTCCACCACGACAGGACATTCATCTGCCCCCCTGCTCTTAAGCCAATGAGTCAAAAAGTATTAATCCCTGAGAAGTTTGACTTCAACATTGTGCAAATGTGAGAGACTTCAGTAGGTCCATGAGAGATTTCATCATTGCCTTTGAGTCTGTGGAAATTGCTTCCATCATATGTGGATGAGGTTTGGGGGAAAAAAAAAAAAAAAAAAAAAGGGCAAGGTTCGTAGAGAGGCAATATCTCTTATTAAAACAGCTTACTCTTGTGATCTGAAAAACCTCATTCTTATCTGCCTTTTTCTCTGTTTATCAATTTGCCTAATAAAAAGACATTTTTCTCTCTAAAATTCTGTCTCATTATTATCATAGAAGGAAGTACAAAATAATCACATAGTTGGAACTGTGTTTCCCAATGTTGTGGGTGTGTTTTTGTTTGGTTTTGTTTTGTTTTGTTTTGTCTTAAATCCAGTAGTGGTAAAATTTCTTTGTAGCCCTGAAGACTGAAATAATTTTCTTACCAGGAAGAAGGAATTTCTCCTTTTACATACCTCTCTTGGCTAACATGTCTCAGTGCAGAACAGAAGAGTTTGCTTAGCTGGACAGGA
Source organism: Ceryle rudis (assembly GCA_033439905.1). Classification (NCBI taxonomy): domain Eukaryota; kingdom Metazoa; phylum Chordata; class Aves; order Coraciiformes; family Cerylidae; genus Ceryle; species Ceryle rudis. The sequence continues at coordinate 29,685 of JAAGNO010012735.1, read as the reverse complement.
TGAGAAGACTGTTCTGAGACTGGTTCCAATAAAAGCTATTTCTGTTGGTGTGGGCACCTGTGTACTAGGAACTGAACAGGAGAAACAGTTCAGTTCTTAACAGTTATATAGCATCATTTTTCTTTTGCTTGGACAACCCTGGTCATTTGATTGAACTTTTCCTGGCAGGCTTCATTTATAGTTTCTGTCAAAATACAGTTGCAGGTAGCCCCAGCAGACATCAGCTTTTCATGTAAATTATGCATAACATTTGATTGCCTCCCTGAGCTGCAAACTCCCACACAAATATTACTTTCAGTGACATGTACTAGATTATTTTACATAATCTTTATGCACAAATTTGCCTTTTGAAAAGCTTCCTTGTGTCGAAAATAAGACCACCAAAAGAGCTTTTAATACAGAATGACAGAATGTCTAGTTAGAAAGAGTCCTACAAACCTGAGTAATACTTAGTAAACCAGACAATTAAGAGATTGTAGTTGTAATAGAATGGAGTGGGAAAACCAAACCAAACCAAAATAACCAAGCCACAACAACAACAAAAAAAAAGCCAAGCCATAAACTCTAGGGGAAGATAATCCCCTTGATTTAAAGGTATTCTACCATTAATCACAAGACACACAGTTGTCATTGGTTATGAAATATAAAAATGCTCTTTTGGATTCCCTTCTCTCACTGTGAAAATGGAGCACAAAGCAGTCACTTCAGCTTCTTCAACAGAATTTTGACATGGCTGATCAAACTGAAGAGATATGGGATAGTCTTTTTATCTACAACCTGGCAGTTGTGGAGATGCTGTGCTGGTCTGTAAAACTTGTTAGCAATTTCTTTCCAAGTCTGTCTACAAAAATTGTACTCTGCATTTCCAACAGTGCAGTATGTACGATTTTAAGGATGGTAGGAATATTTGCTATGAATATATTATCTACAGACTGGTTTCTGCATGCAGTAGGGAAAATTCATCATTCGAGTACATAAGCAACAATTTTCAGGTAGAAGGGGAGAAGGCATGAAAATATGAGAGGAAACAAATATTTCTCCTATTCACATATAATGCAATGATTTTTCCACAACAGAAAACCAGCTTTTTTGACACCTAATTTTCCATTGCTGCCTTAAGATGAAAGATATGAAAAGCAAGATGAAATAATTTAAAAAAATGTATATTCAGGCAAGAAATAATTCCCTGTCTCAAATGTATTAACAGCTGGGGGAGATGAACTAATTTGTATACAGGTATACAAATGCAACCATTCTATATAGGAAATGTAAGTATGCATTTCTCTTTGTAGAAGAAATGCTCATGTTTCCTAAGAAATTTAGGATGCCATTGGCAAATATGGTTCCCATATCTAGGAAGACAGTTAACTATGAAAAGGATTTAAGCATTATAATGGGGAAGCAATTCAACCTGAGTCCTTGTCCAGTGCTGTGGAAAAGGTAAATGAGAACCCTGGCCTTGTAGAGAGAAGAATAATGAATAGCAGGAGGCAGATGGTTTTACTCTGGCAAGTGTTATTAGGAGGAGTTGTACTCTCACACTGCCTTCACCTCCTGAGCTCATATTTGAAAAAGGATTTTGAAAATCTGAAATTGGAAATATGACAAAAAATGAATGATGAGCTGAACAGAGTGTCTTATCTCACAGTTGCACAAGCACACAAAGTTGGCATAAAGCAAAGCATTGGCTGAAAAGGGCAAGCCTACCCTTTCCAGACCTTCAGACTTTGCATTGTTTCCTTCCTTGACTCTTCTCTTTCTCTTGGACCAGGATAATTTCAGACTGATTCACCACCCAACTGTACAAATACCACACAGACAGGCAGCTGAGGGACAAAAGGTGGCCAGAACAGTTGATCTGGTTACTTGTGCTAGCTTTGCACTCTCAGGGGACTTAAGGCATGAGAGGGAAAGTACTGGACACTTGAATTTGCTAAGTTTATAAATAAAGCTGAAACAATGACTAAGTATCACCAAATGAACAATGAGTATCACAAGGTTCTTTAATGTCTACAAAGAAACAGCATAGCTAAGAGCTTGTCCCTGGTTCAGAAATTAACACAGTAAAAAATGATCTAATGGTGAGGATGCTTATGAATTGAAAAAAAATAATAATCAAGAAACTGCTGTATGGTCTCTTTCGCAATTCCAAATCAACAGTAACTCCTTTTCTGAAATACGTAAAATACACAGTCAAAGACACAATGTGCCAGGTTCAATGGCAGGAGAAATGGGTGAAATATAGTGGCCAGATAGATATAATGTGATACTAGATCATCTAAGATCCCCCTCTGGCCTTAAGCTCAGTGAAGTAAGACTGGTGAGCTATGTAATTGTGTTTAAAATGCAGAGCTGCAAAAACCTCTTACTTTACCAACAGATGGGTATTGGTGCAAAAAAAAAAAAAACCAAACTGATTCCTATTTAAAAATGTTTTCAAGCTTTTTCTGAGCAAAACTGAAATGAGAAGAAGCTTCTGTAAAGATACTGAAGAGAGAGTGGATACTGGATAGCGATGGGAAGGCTTTTCTGTTGATACCACAGTAACTATGGATGGCTTGTTTCAGCCTCTATTTGATGAAGTTCAGTTTATTAGTGCTCAATGCTCTGGTGATAATTCCCTTGAATTCATCCATATTTTTTACTTTTATTTTGCTATATCTTGGTCAGGTACGTAGTAGAAAACTACAGCCCAGATATGAAACACAAAGCATCTATTTGTGGAGAGCAGCAAATGCCTTTCCACAAATGTCTCCACCCCTTTAATTTTTGTTAATCATTGTCAATATTGTTGATTTTGTGGAAAAAATACAATGTGACTTGTATGCTGCTATTTTCCAAAAACACAGCACAGAATTGTTGGTTGCATTCAGTGTCTGATGCTATGATTATTAAGCCCGTGTCTGGAAGGTCATTATAATTCTTTGAGGCTTTAAGCTACTGCTTTTGCAGCACTGTCTAATGCAGTGGGATTTGATTTACAGATGTTAATATATTTCCATTAGACTCATGAAATGCTGTACAGAGAGCATATGGTTCTTGTAAAAGAAGCTCACAGAGCTGCCAGGGGATCCAAGAGCATAGATTGAAAACCACCAGTCTATGTGATGATGCAACCAACTATAAATCAGTAAAACTAACTTTGTTACAGTTTTCCTCTCTCCAATATGGGGTACCTAGGTATTTTATTTGACATCTAGGAAGGCTTACCAATCAAAGGATTCTCTTAAAATAATTCACGGTTTCATCTTCTCTTTAATAAAAATAAAACACAAACAACATGCCAATGGCAATAAGAAAAGTTTTAACTACTGCAGTAGTAGGAAAAATAGTGGCACAAGATTTAAAGTGTGAGACAATTACGTGAGCTTTATAGCCATTTTACAAAATAAGCTGAACAATTTTGAACAAGCAGGCTTCTGAATACATTTTAAAAATCCCTCTGTACTTCTGTTGAGGGTCTGCTCTCTGAGCTTGCAGTAAATCATGGGGCAGTCACAAGGAGTGCATCAGTCAGCCCCTAACATTGGCATCCATCTGAAAACATGTCTGAATCTACATTTGCCATTTGTCCAAAAACTAAAGATAAAGGTCTTTCTCTTGAACATTATATCCTTCTCTTTTTGTGAGTGGCTGGGGAGCTTTGCAACAGGGAAAGGAGAACGCATGATTTTACCTCTTTTCTATTATTAAATATTTGTTCCTCAAATCTAAAAGGTTATTCTTGTCATCACTCAGGTTCAATAGATTTTTGCCACTGGCTCAGACAGAGTCAATATATAACATAAATGAGAATCAATTCCTCACCTGTATGATGTAGAGATTAATTTAGTGTAACTTATGTGTCTAGGCACTCTCCAGTAAATGAAGAGAGAGAAACAACTCCAGGAGTCCATTTATCCTTTCCACACACAAAACAATGCACAAGTTAATGCCTAGAGATACTTTTTTCCTTTCTATTGCCTATAAAGAAAGACTGACGATATCTTCTAAATTTTATACGTTTGAAGACACCCAAGGCGAACTCTACTTAAAGCACTTGTTTGGCACAGGTGACACAGAGTAGTGGGGAGGATCCCATCAGGTCTGCAGATTGCCCCCCAGTACAAATGGGTAACTGCTGGGTTTTGCACTGTCATCTGAAGTCCTGGGACACAGGTAAGAAGGTGAATGCAGATGTTCATTGAAACTACATTGTGAGAATGCTTGTTCATTTGTATACACTCTCTACCGTTTATGAGCTTGTAATGCTGTCTGTGGTTATACTTGATTTTTCAACAAGAAGAGATACTAGGCTGTGGTTAATGAAAACACTTTTAATAATGGCAAATAATATTATATTAATTAAAAAAATATTTTTAACTGAAACTGTATGTTAGAATTTCACAAGTGGTTTTATTTTTTGGCAATCTATTTTTTCCAAACATATTTCCATTTTTCTGTGTTTTGGTCTGTGTACCTACTTCAAAGTGAGTTTATTTTGAATTCATATTGTCAAAACTGGATGAGAATAAGGCTCATATTATAAGTGAGAACAAAGCTTTGTAAAATATAGACTGGAAATTAACAAGTCAAGTTAGCCAATGCAGAAGGAATGCCTACACTTGGAGAAATCTTGTAAAATCCTAGATCAGTTCCCAAATGTTTGGGCTTCTTTAAAATGAATTAGAGATATTTTCTAAATTCACTAACACATAATTTACATGTCTTCATATTACATGTTCTTCTGAACTGCAGAGTGAATTTGAGTCACAAGCCTCAGAGCTAGCACAGAGAACAATGTGGGACACATGCTCAGTGTTGCCATTCAAAGAATTCTGTCATATTTCAAAGTATTAACGTTCCCAGTGCATCTTGACCATTTCTGTGTATCAAAATAGGTAAAGATAGATGGTGGTTGTGCCACCAACCCTGCTGCACATGCTCCAGCTGTGAGCAGACAGGCAAAAAGTCTACCTGTAGCTGGGACCTACTGTTGGAGCACTGGTAAAGGAAGGTCATGATAAATGGACTCAGCTCTGACCGAACAGTCTGAACATAAGCTCAGATCTCAGCATGGTAACGAAGCATCTATATGTACCACTGACCTAATCCATGGGGATTGTGTTACTCCATGCTGTTGCTTACACAAGATCAGGGTGCTTTTTTAATTGGTCCTTTGTCTCAGCTGAACTAAATGCAGTGATAGATCAGATAGATACTCCTCTGTGATGTTTGGGGTGCACATTTTAAGTTTGTGGAGTCTAAAGCTAAAATAAATTGCTTGTTTGCCACCTGATTTCCTGCTTCAGTAACTTGATTTATTGTAATAAGGACTACAAGTATTCAAGCAGTCAGAAGTTGGTAGAGCAGGGAGATGAGCCAAGTGGGGAAATGTATTCAAGGACCATGGTATTATGCATCAGATGGTTTGCCTGTGCATAGAGAATTACCCTTGGGTGAATAAAGATTTATTGAGCCTTGTAGCAGTGGTACAAAATAGGCAAAATCTTGTTCCATAATAAGTAATGAGCTCTAACTGTTTTCTGTGGGTTCATCTGCTTCTTGTGCTCACTGCTGTGAGCAATCAATGCAAAAGGTGATATTTCTGATTTTTCTTTTTCTCATTTTTCAACTCAGAAAAAAATCCCTCTTTTTCTCTTTTGCTGTGCTGGATGAACATTTGGCAAGAAAAATCCTAGACTTTAGCATCCGTAGTTAAAGAGAAGAATGTCCCAGCCCAAGAGGACAGGAACGCAGCCAGTAGAGAGTCTCTGGTACCTGTTCATTCAGAGAAACCTGACTGTGGCCATACTCCACTACTATAGTGAGTGAAGGGAACCAAGAAGGGCTGCCTAACGATACACATCCAGTGACAGATGTGCCCTTCAATTAACATTAGAAACACTTTAAATCAAAATATTTTAGTTGCCCCTTCATTGATTTTGCAATCTCTCTGTGAAATCGCTGGTTCCCCTAATTGTCTGATGAAAAAATTAGTTGACTCTGACATTCGTTTGGACTTCTAATTAGAAACACATCTAACTCAGATGTCATATTGAAACAGGTTTCCATCTGAGAATTTTCAGAAGTAATTTTCTCCTATGTGAAATTTTTGAGTTTTGTCCTTCTCTGTTCTGAAAAGATTATCTAACTTTTTCTTTTTTAACTTTCTTATGACCCATTAACTGCTCAATGTCTGGATTTGTTGAATACAATTCAATGTTATTTTACTTAGGCTTGTGCCTAAAATACTGTAAATCATCAATTAAAACATGTTCATCTTGTCCTAAAAGAGGCAAAAAAGTGCATTTAAATAATAATTTAAATAGCTTTCAAAGATCTAAGATTAATCTACTATAAAACTATAATTTCCTTATTAAAAATATGTCCAAAAAATCTTAAAATTTCCTGCTATTAATAATAATTTTAAATTCACCTTGACATCTTTCAGAAATATTCCTCAGAACAACTCTACTGGTGATAAACACTTTAAAGATCATCACCATTAGTATCTGTAAAATATATGTCTAGTAATACTTTTGCACATGAGTAATTCATAAACCCCAATTTATTGATGTAAACGAGCTGCATTCATATTAGTTTTGCATAAAAGTACATCCTTCTGCCTGTGGGACAGTAAAAATATGTCAACAAAAAGTTATTTTTAGGTAATTTATGTGAATATAGTTACACACATGAGTAGAAAGTGAAGCGTCTTTGAAATAATTCTTATGCAAGCGATCTTGCATAAGGCTACTCATGAGGCCACCCCTTGAATATTGCATTCAGTTCTGGGCCTCTTACTATAAGAAGGACATAGAAGTGCTGGAATGGGTCCAGAAAAGGGCAACGAGGCTTGTGAAGGGCCTAGAGCACAAGTCCTGTGAGGAGGAGCTGAGGGAGCTGAGGTTGTTTAGTCTGGAGAAGAGGAGGCTGAGGGGAGACATTATTGGTCTCTACAAATACCTGAAAGGAGGTTGGAGTGAGCAGGGGGACAGCGTACCTGGTGATGTGTGAGACCAGAGGGAATGGATGCAAGCTGCGCCAGGAGGGGTTAGGCTGGATATTAGGAAACATTTCTTCACCGAAAGGGTCATCAAACATTGGAACTGTCTGTCCAGGACAGTGGTGGAGTCGCCATCCCTGGAGGCATTTAAATGGCATGTGGACCTGGTGCTCTGGGACATGGTTTACTGGTGAGCTTGCAGTGTTGGGTTGAAGTTTGTACTAGATGATGTTGAAGGTCCCTTCCAACCAAAGAAATTCTGTGATTCTGTGATCTACTTCCTCACTTTACTGTTTTACTGTTCATGGGAAGCTGTTCTGTAGAAGGACTCTGAAGGCAAGACAGCTTGCTCAAGAACAACAGAGAGTGATAGGTTAATTGTATCACTAAAAATATTAGACTCTAGGCTCTTCAGAGCTCTGTAAACTTTGCATCTGGCTGAAGTTATGCTCCTAAACTAACTTTATCATGCAATATAACAGGATGTATCTTTTTAATAATGTAGCAGTGAAAGAAAATTATGTCAGGCAGCTTGCCTAACACATTTGGTTAATGGTCATATCATCAGGAAAAAAATACCTAATATGTGTATTTTGGCACATTTTGCCGAGATGTGTGGAGTTGGTAAATATAACTTGAACACTATGAGCAACATTAGAAAAAATACAGGAATTAAACATAACTTTTTAAATTATAATTTTAAAATATTTTAAAATTATATACATAATTTTACTGTTTGGAGATGATAAGATATAAAAGTGTGATAATATAAAATGATTCTCCCAAGGGGACACAGTCGGTCAAGCAGCTACTCTTGTGATACCATTCTTTTCAAACCCATTTTACGCTTGGGAAAATCCCTCATGGAGATTGCTTTTGTCCCCTGGGAAACAGAACTGCATGATAGTGGGGTAGAAGTAAAAATCCTATATTTTACACAGGATTCTGTTCCTACATGATGTGTGTGTATGCAAGGAGGATAAAGAGAAAGAAATTAAGCTACTACAGAAAAAAAAGAAAGATACTTTGTGATACTAATATACTTATTTTTCTACTTTCCATTTCTAGTTCTTTTGCATTCAGGTGTTCTCCTCCACTTCTGCCCTGATCTGTCTTTTGTGTTCTGGCTTCTTAAAGCATTGGTTATACCTTTACTGTAGGCTCATGTCCCACAAATGGTACAACCCACTGCCTGCTTTGTGTGTATTTTGGCTTTGTCTGTTCCATGTAAGAGAGTCAGATACCACCACTGTGGTGGAGGTTAGCTCTGCAGAGTGCTGTAGAATGGCTCTTCTGCTCTCTCTGAAACTATGGGATGAAACACTGTGAGTCAGGGAGTTTTGTTCTGGGAAGAATACAGATCTGCAGCTGATATATTGTTAGTTTTTAGGCCTGATTATTTTGATACCTGTCACCAACAGTTGCTTAGCTGGGGCTCTGGGAGGGGGAAAGGGTTTGTTTGTTTGTTGTAGTATAACTTTAGCCTGTCAGTGCACCCAAAGAATTTTTACAAATATTACTTCCCCCCCATCCTGTCTGAAGGTACTTGAATAAGTTTGCACAGTAGACCTGGCATGTGCTGGGAACAAGCTCAAGTTTTTTTGCAGGATTAAAAGCTTGTATACCTGGACCACTGTTGCCTCTTTCTATCAGGATACACTTAATATATGATTTCATCTTTCGTGTCTCTGCACTTATCTTTGTTCATTAATGTGTTGATTTTTTTCCCTCTGGCTCAATCATACAGTTGTCTGATGCATAAGACTGATACTTGGATTCCTCCTACAGTTTGTGTCCTTACTTCAAGTACCTGCAATCATTACATCATTTTTCTTTGTTAGAGGGGACTGTATGTATATACCTCTCTCACTTGAGCAGGTATGGTAAGCATGCTCGATCTTTTCTCATTAAAGTCTCTGTCTCGAGGATTACTGTGAAGCAGTTGATCTTTCTTTATTACTGTCTCTTCTCAGTGCCCAACACCTGAGTAGTCTAACTTCACTGGACTGCAGTTGTTTTCTTTAATTCAGCCTGGGTACAGATGTCTTCTCCTGGGCACAGTGGATTGAACCAGAACATGTGGAGATATGGCAGTTTCAAGCTGTCCAACCTGACTTCCTGGAGACTGCACCTTACAAAAGGCAGATTCTGTACCATGCTATCTGCATCCTGACGTAGGAAGGTGGCTGCAGATGAGGGCTGGATTGCCTTGGATGTGCTGACAAATGTACTGTAATTATTCCAGAATCACCTTCTGTGTTGTTCAGCTCTCCTTGCTGTAAAGGCAGAAACTGGGAGTAGGCATAGAGGACTGTAAGTCATTGCAGCTGTTTCTGTTCAATGCCTCAGTGTTCATGTCCACTGGTGTGCTCTTGGTTTGCTCTGAACATTGCTTTTTAAAAATTCTTATTTTAAACTGATGGTACCTTTATATATACTAGCATTTCCTTGACCATGATACATCTGAGCTAACAGTGGTGTTACTAATAAGTTTTAAGAATAAATATGCTTTGGACTAATACTTATGGGGCTTGATGTCATATTTTGCTTTTAGGGGCTTACTTAGAAGTGTATTTATTTAATTATTTATTTTTCTAATTTGGAAAGAATGGAGCGTGCTAGTAGCATGTGAAACATACTAATATCAAATACATTGACTATATTCTTTTAGAAGTGGATAAGACAAGCATAGGTTAATTAAATCTGACCAGAAAATCAACCATATAATGTCTATGTATAAATCCTTTTAATGCAACAGTTGCACAATTGTAAAATCTGTCATAGGACTCTGAAATTTCTATTTTGTCTACAGTAGTCTCTAATGAAAAACTCCAGTTACACAAGATGTCCTGCTAGGACAACAGCAATTAACACCAGAACATTTCAGGGACCTGAAGGATTTGTTTCCTCAGGATTACAACTTGTCTAATTGTGGTACCTATTTCTGAGATACCAGTGAGAGTTGTAACTTAGAGAGTGCACTGGCAGGTACAGCCCAATTAGAAGGTATGGTTATTGGACCCATGAATGAACTATATCTTAAAAGCCTTCTTCAGGTTTTAAGGTTCACTTTAGTAGTCCCAGACCATTGCAATGAGTTTAAAACATTCCCATTTTTAAAATAAATGCTAGTGGATTTACATAGTTAAAAGTTGTAAATTGCAACCTACTCTTTCCAGATTTCTCTGGGTCTTCAGATGTGTTCTTCCACAAAAAATGTGAATTATTAACCTTGTAAGTGACAGGCACATGGAACACTCTGTAATGTAATCACATCCATTCTGGGATGTTGTATCTCAGATGATTAGAGGGAAAGAGGGACAGTCATAAACATCACAGACAGAAACAGAACAACCCTGCTGATCATCTCAAGGCAAGCACAGCCCTTCATAGATTAGACCCTAAAAAAGACAGGCATAGTGGCTAGTGCAAAGCACAGCCAGATTTGAAATTTTAATTAAAAAAAATTATCCTGATGTTACCCATCTTTCTTTGGCAATGAATAAAACTGAATAATGAGAGTGAGATGTAACCATTTATGTAATATTCTTTAGGAATAGGAGTTTATTTAGTTACCATGTAATTACTTTAAAGGTTTGGTTTTTTAGGACCATTCTTTCTGAAATCTGATTCACTGAACATTTGAAATGAGTAAGTTTAGAAGGGACAGAGGAGAGAAAATTTAAGAAGAAATAAAGCATGTGATTAAGAAACCAGATAGAATTCCCTTACTTTTCAGATTGATACTTAGGAGATTTGCAATAATTATTTGTTTCTTTATCTCAGTATGTATTGCTCAAATATTTGCAACCTTGCCACAATTCACCTGAAAGCCAAGAGAGTTTCAGTCTCACTGGAGGGGACTGAATAATAACTCTTGGTAGCTGCTTCATAGGTAATTGCATGAGAAATCACTCAAGTAAAGCCCTGAAGCTATGTTTCCCAAGTTGCACTCTGACTGCTTCATTACCAAACAAAATGAATGGTGATGTTTTTTGAAATTTAGGTGGGTGACTGTGTCCCCGAAGCAGCTTTGAAACTTCTGGGAGGACTTCAGGTAAATCTTCCAACTTGTTCCAAAATTGTCTCTCCAAGCACATATCAAATGAAATGTAACCAGTATAGCTATAAAGTAGACAGAGGTTTTCCAAAAGGATCTGCCCTTGGGGTGTGTGTCTGTGGAGTGGGGGAGGTGGAAATAGTCCCCATTCCCCTTCCCCTCCCTCTTCCCCTTCCCCTTCTTCCCCTTCTTCCCTTTGTTCCCCTTCTTCCCTCCCCCTTCTTCCCTTTCTTCCCCTTCTTCCTCTTCTTCCCCTTCCCCAGAGCTGAGGCCAGTTGTCTGAATTAGAAACATGTGTAGGAACAAGTAAAGAAAGAAGCATCTACTCACAGCTGGTTAGTTGGTGTGCGTGTGCAGGCAAACAAGGCCTACAGAGGATCCAGAAAGATTTCCCCAGAAACAGTCTATTTTGGGAGGTGTGGGTAACAGGAAGAGCCAGGCCTGAATGTCATTTCTTGCTTTACTATAGAAGGATTTAAGTTTCCTCTGCATGACATCTGTGATTCATGGTCTTACTGAAGAGTGACAGGATGGTGTAGAAAGGTACTGTTTTCATTCCTACTCTGTGGTCTTTAGGTTCAGGAGTAGAGCAATTCCCAACAATATGAAATTGTCCAACAAAACCAAAAGCATTAAAATCAAACTGTGACACAGGGCAATGCGTTAGACCCATGTGCAGGTTTTGATGTAAAAAAATTATACCTTCTCTTGTGAGGGAAGAATGGACTTCAGCAACTCCACAAGTTATAAAGCGAAGACATTTATTATCGGTATATCCCTTGGTTATATAGAGCAAGCTTCACTGATCACACACACCACCAACAATGATGATTGGATACATGCGATAGCCCACACACTGTTCACGCAACTAAATCTACTACACAACTGGTTGCTATCTAACTTGCCCAGTACCCCATGTCCTGTTTTTCTCTGCTTTGCTCGGCTCTATCTTATTGCTTCATTGCCTTTTCTCTACCATTCTTCCTTTGCGCTCTTTCCATGGTTCAAGGACCATGATAACAGTGTCCGTTTTCTTTCAACCAAGATCCCACATTCTCTCACAGAAGGGATTGCCAGGATTTTTCTCACACTGGAAAAGAAGTTGTAATTCAGGTTTTCACAAGGGTAAATCTTTTTAAGCAATTTCAAATTTCAGGCAGAAACAAGATCATAAAAGTTTGCATTCTGAAATATTTTGACTGCTTTACCATACTTTGCTAGCTTACTTCCTTGTCCCTCAGTAGAAATCACATTACATAGTTAAACAGAAAAAAGTCTACCAGAGGGACTGTGTGGTGTGTTTTGGCATGCTTTATGCATTGAACTACTTTTGGATGAGCAAGCATAGATTTTCCATTTTCTCACTTTGGATGGGCAAACCCAAAGGCTCCCCTTGTTTCCAGGTTTAAAATGCACTAAATTGCTACCTAAATGTTTGTTTTACCTACAAAGGATCTTGGTAATATGTGAAGGTAGTCAACTATTTATTTCTCTGAGTCATTATGGGTGCTAGAAAAATAAAAGCAAATTTTTTTTGGAAAAAAGAAAATATTCCTGTTAGAATTGCAAGGTGGGTTTTATTTACAAAGTTTTTTTCAAAATCTGGTTTTTTATGCTATGGTAATACAAGTGCAGTCTGAAAGCAGTTAATGGAAACTAATGAAAATTTGCTATAGAAGTATTTATTTATTTATTTATTCAATATTAGTCATATTCTGATGATATACAAGAAAAAGTACTGGGATCCTGGTGCTGGGAGTCTATGGTCCTTTCCGAATTAGAAAAAACTGTCACTATTTCACTATTCTTTTCAATAGGTATTAATACTTAGGTTTTTTTATTAATACTAAGTTTTTCTCATATGTTCTGATCATATTCTTGGGAAGAAAGCAAGCTAATTATGGTGTCAAAGCTGCAACGAAGAGGAATTATAATTTTCATTATCTTTTTTTCTCTCAGAAAGAGCTTTTTTCACTATCTTTAAAATAGTAGATACACAATAGATATCTAAATGAGATAAAAGGCACTTTTTTGCCCATTAATCATAATTTCTCACATATTCTAATAATTAGCTATTGTATTATGTAATTTCTATTTCTTTAAATGAGGATTTAAATCATTAAATTGTGCAAAAGAAACAACATAACTGAAATGTCATAACTCACTGTCATAAAGATCACTGGTTTTATATGTGCGTGTCATAAATGATAATAGACAAAGAAGGAAACAATAGATTTGAAAATGAGATTGGGGTGACTGACAGAAAGTCTAAAGTCACTAAACATTATTGAAGATGTTGCTAATGCAACTTGTTATCATTCTTCGCATGGAGCAGTTTTTATAAATTGAAGATTTTTTTCTTTGTCCAGTGAGACATTTCATTCATGTTAAAATATTTTTTTTTAATTTTCAGTTTGTTTGCAGTTTTGTTCTTTTACTTTGTATTTCTTGCAAACAGGCATCCTTTTTCTCTGCCATTATGGCCTTATGATTATGCAGCTATACACATTCAGTCTAACACATCTTTCTTTCTATATGTGTTTCCAGATAACATAGCATATTAAAAAAAAAAAAAAAAAAAAAAAAAAGATCTGGTATAACTAGCACACAATTGATGGTTATGTTTGTGAGTAGAGGTTTCTTTTTCAGCCTGAATAATCCGGTTTCCTTGGCACTAATTTCTGATCTACAAATACATACATGCACAGAATAATGATTCCAAGGACTGTTTTCTGAAGCTGACTTTTTTACTTATGTTAATCTGATTGGGGTGTGGGTTTCTGGGGTTTTGGTGTTTGGTTTGTTTTGTTATTTGTTATTTGGTTTTGTTTTGTTTTGTTTTTTATTGTGTCTGTATCTCAAATGTACACAGGTTGTTTTATTTATTTACTTATTTCAATAGCATTTTGTAATTAAAATGTCCAGGGAACTCCCCCCTTTTCCTCACAGCAGTGGATAGCTAGACTGGAGATGACACAGAACATGTTTGTTTCACAATGTGTCTCTTTTAATCCTACCAAAAAAGCAATACCTTTCTTTTTTGTTTCTGGGATTATCATAGAGTGTGTCTATTTCTTCACAAATGCTTCTAGTTGTTTTGTTTCTGGAGAAGCACTAATTCCTGATCTGCATGTTTGTCTCGGAGATGTTCATCAGTTGATGCTACAAGATGTCTAAAGTCATTCTAGAATTTGGATCCCAGCAGCAGAGCATAAATCATATGGTGAAATATTACATTAACTTCTTATCATTTACTGGGAAAAACACTGTCATCCCCAATAAACAAGGGATGAATAAAAGCAAAAAGAAGTCCTCCATTTTTTTTTTTAACTTTTTATTATGAATTTGTCTCATCCATGTTTTGCTGTTCCAATTGCTGTTGATATTCTATTAAATGAATCCACTGAGCAGCAGGTCTGTGGATTTTAGAAGTCTGCAGGCTATCTACAGAGAATAACAGCCCACACCAATTTGATTAAGGATCTGAAATAACTTTGTGTTCAATATAAGTAGCTCATATTTCAGACATTAAATATTCAAAGTTCTGCCAGCATCAAACATGCAAAATTTAGGACCTCAAAATATAGGAAATATAAAAAAACAACCAAACAAAAAACATTGAGTAACTTCCAAATTGACCAAAAGTTCAGCTTTGTTTGCAGCCAGGAGGAGCAGAGATGCTGTCCTGGTTTGAGAGAGAACAGAACTAATTCTGTTCAGTGATTTTACTTTTCAGCTCAGTTCTTACTCACTGCACTGTCTGAAGTTAGCAGCCTGTTTTCACAGACAGTGTCTGCTGCTGGCAGTGATAACAGCCCATGTTAAGAGTTAGTGCCAAGGATTGGTGTGGAGACCAAGGCCACTGCTGGGTCTTGTGTACCATGTTGGGGGGTGCAGGAAAGTGAAAGGCTGCACCTGCAGGGAGAAGCAGACAGGGCAGGTGTCCCTAAAGTGACCAGTGAGGTATTCCAGCCCACATACATCATATCTGGTATAAAGCGGAGGGGTCTGGAGGGTCTATCGCTCTAGGGGGGTCCCAGGCTCTTTTCCCCTCTGGGACAGCTTTGCCAGCTTTGGCTCAGGTCCTCTTTCAGTTCCTTCCTCAGAGCATCCAAGGAGGACTCTGTTCTGTTTTCAATCCCATTCTGTGTGTTCCTGAATCCCATACCAGAAGCCAGCTCCTGAACACAGCTCCTGTCTGCTGCAGGGCTCAGTCTGGAACTTTCCCAGTGCCTGTTCCACAGCATCAGTGGTGATGGTGATGTAATTACCACTGGGGGTTTGGGTTCGATACTGGTTCTGTATATATTTGTATATATTCCATTATTATTATTATTATTATTATTTTCATTAAAGCTGTTCCAGTTTCCTTTTCTAGTCAC
>JAAGNO010012735.1:0-14155 GCA_033439905.1 Ceryle rudis | reverse complement strand
AGAGGGAAGAGGGATTAACAGAGAGCATCTGTTACAGGTCTAAGGGGCCGCCCTGACCCTAAACCATGACAGATGCTATAACTAGCCTCTTGTTTTAGGACTTAAACTAAATGTTACACTACTTAATAGTGTGACACGTGTGCCTGTGTGAAGATCTAGATCATCCATGACAGACACTTAGATTTTTAGAGAGGAGTGTTGTATGCAACAGGATGCTGAGCAGCTTACCAGTGAGAAAGGCTGCGTGTAAGGGTATGTTTGAATTCCTTCCCTTTCTGATATTTAAGAACTTGACAGAAGATGAAATTCTGGTGCCACATAGCTAGTCATCACTGAAAAGAACTTAATATTTTTATAGGGGGAAAGTAGGTGTCAAGCTTTTTGTCAGTTCAGAAGGGACTAAATGACCACCTGTTGTCCCAGATAGGTGTGCTGACAGGGCGGGTACCAGCTACTCCTCCTCCTCAAGTTTGAGTGATTCTACATAGTAGGCTTCAGGTATTCTAAACCAGAAGGAAAGCTTCCTTTAGTCATTGCAATGAAATGAGATATTAAGACATGCAGAACAATTGCACAAAACTGTACACAAAATAAAAAAATAATGGAAGACCAGAATAATGGTTGGGTCAGATATTCAGGTTTTGGAAATTGCTATGGCTCTGTCTGAGCCCAAAGATAAATTTATTCAACTTTACTGGTTGAAGTTCTGTCCCATAAAGAAGAAAAAGGTTCTTTCATGTTGGAGGCAGTAAGTCCAGATGCATCAGAATGTCACTTTGTCTCACAGCATGCTACCATAGCACAGGTGTTAGAGTAGCACGTACATTAAATGACACTGACATAACACTCCCAGACAGTACAGACTTATTCGTCTTTATCCCTGTGTCTTTCACAGCCTTCCAGGAATGCCAATGTGTATGTTTGTCTATAAGAATAAGCCACTGATTCAATTAGAGTGATAAGTAGTGTGTCTGCACTAGGGCAGAGAAGGCACATAGCACCATTTCAAACAAAGTGCCCTTGAAGACTTTCATCACTCATAACCTACTGTTCCCACTGCCCTGCAAAAGGAGCTGCCTTTCTGTGTGTCATTATTTGGACAGGAAGGTCATATTTTTGTTGGTGTGCTACTTGGGGATTTCTGCAAAAAATAACATTTTGATAATACAAAAGCTATTGGATTTTTTTTTTTTTTCCTTTTAGCTATATCACAATGAACATGAACAGCTTTCTCTGCCCCTGGGTTAGTAAGAGAGATAGATTAGAAATAGTGGCTGGCTGCAAAGTTAGTTTTAGGGATGAGCAATCAGGGCAATTACTTGAGATAACAGGGTCTGGTGGGGATCCCTGAGATTGTTGGACAGAAAAAGGGAAGGCTTTTTCCTTTAGCCCATGCATGGAGTTCAAAAAGCCTAATGTCAGCTATGACAGTGAAGGCTAGGAAACTGCTTAGCATCTCTTGGCAGTGATTTCCAAATTTATAAGTATATAATCACAGGTAGTCCCAAAACAGTAACCTGGACTGTGGCCTCAAGACCCACAGATGTAACTGGTTTGGCTGAATTTGACCTTGTTCTACTAGAGGTTTAATGCTTCTCAGGAAGTTATACATTTGATACCCATCACCCTCATATATCCATGAATATCTCAGTGGCATGGCACTTCAGGATTAGGACCCTGCTGTTGACTGTTTTCTGCCAGTGGTGTCATCTCCACTTGTACAGAAAAGGAGCTTTACATGTTGCTCAGAATGGTTCCATGAGATCCATTATGCACAGCTGTAAGGAACAATGAAAGGTGAATGTCAAAGGAGGAGCAGTATGATACTGCTGCCAGGCTGTGTAAGCTCTCAACTGGAGATTAGCAGCAAAATAAAGAAAAAGCTAATATAAATGCAGAAAATGTTCTGTTCAGTACTTGATCATCATCTGTAAGAGAAGAGAAATTATTCAATTTTCCAGGGCTCAGGCCCGCCTTTTATGGTGATTAGACTGAAAGTCTGAGCTCAAACATAAGAAGACATACTCAGTAATTGGAAAGGACAGACCTACAATAGCGTCTCATATCCCATAACACTTGTCTATCAAAAGAGTATGTACTCAGATCCAGCTTGTAAACTTTCTGCATTCAGGTAGGCAATGCAGCTGTGATTTTACCATTAAAACAGACCCTCTAAGTCATTCTTGCTCCAGAATTCACAGACCATGACATTCTGGGGACAGTCCTCTATTCTGCGATACAAAGGCTTTAAGTAAATGCAGATTTTTTTTTTTTTTTGCAGCCTGTCCAGATTTTCAGCATTAACAAAATCAAGAATGGTTAGATAATCCCATTATGATCAGATAAACAAAAAACTTTATTCTTTTTATGATCTGACTAGCCTCTGAGTACAGACCATCAGTGTGAAGAGTTGCTCTCTGTAATTTATTGTTGCCTTTTATTGCAGCTAAGTACTAGGTCATAGCTCAAATAGTAATGTGTGTAGAACTGCACTCACAAAGATGCTTTTGTTGCTTGCTTCAGGGAAGTATGGAGATATGTTTTTGAATTATTAATTTCATGTAATTACCCCCTTTATACATATAGTATTTATATTCAGCCCTCTACTGACATCAATACAGTATGTTCTCTGCTCTAAAGGCCTGGAGTCTAAGATAGGATATGTTGCCCAATGTTAGCATTTATGCAGTTCATAAAATATAGCAAATAAATATGCAGTTCCCTACTGTAGTTTCTCAACTGTGCAACAAATCGAATGATATAACCAAATCTTTCCTTGAGACAGTTTAAAGGAATAATCTATAAAGCTGTTTTTCATACTTTTTAAAAATCTTACACTGTACACAGAAAGTTTAAATCCACGATCCTGCCAATTCTTTGTTTTGGTAAATTCTAGAGTGGGGAAGTTTTTTCACTAAAGAATTCTCTTGCTGCTGGCACTAATCAATCAACTTGGATTCGACAGCCAGAATCACTCAGAGACAACAAATCAGAGTCCCAGACAACAGCAGATGATGGAAAAGCAGAAGTACTGTTTGTAATAGTAATGTTGAGCCAAACAAATGTGGGAATTTTAAACTGTAATTCTAAAATTTTTCTTTGGGTTCATAATTCATTATATTTTCATTAGCATTTGCTTTTCTTCCCTCTCACTATTCTCTACTATCTGTTCCCTATGACAAGTGAGTTTTGACTAATGGCATATTCTTTGTATCATTCTCCAGGGGAAGCTTTCTCTGCAACAGTGCATTAAGCAGGCTCTTAGTGTGGTTGAATTTTTTCTCTGGCACTGAGGAACTAATCCTTTGCATTTCCTTAAACAGCCTCAGTCATTTGGCTCAGCAAAGATCCCTTTGAGGCTCTCTTTCCATGCCTACTTTTTTTCAGACTGCCGGTAATCACCACGGGAATTTGATGGCACTGGGTTTCTCCAGCATAATTGTATTTAGCTGAGTATGACAAAGTATCATGTGGTGCTTTTGGCGGTGCCAGACCTGTTACCTTTAAATCTTTAGTGAATCAGCAGACTAATGTAGTGAAGTAAAGCAATTTGAGAGCAATGGGAGCCACCTATGATATAAAATGGTATCTTCTGGCAGATAGAAATTTAACTTAATGGGATGAATTGTTGTTGCTGGAGATTTTAATTCTTATCAGACAAATTTCATTGTATTTCCTTTGTTGGTGTTTCTAAGAAGGGGGCGGGGGAACAAAAGATTTAATGGAAGTTCTAATTCTCATTGATTAGTGCAATGCTAAGAAATAAGACTCAGACTTTCAGTGTGGGTCACTTCATTAAGGAAATTGCTTTGTTGACCTTCATCTTTTCTCATTTGCAATACATGAGCTCCTTTGTTTTTTAAGCTGTCCACTCTTGTAAGAGCAGCTCATCCTACCCTTTAGGACAGCCCATGGCAACTGTATTAACTGTCTATACAGAACTGAAATACATACAATTTTGCATACAGCAAAGCTCCATAGGACATGAAATTATTTGGTTCCTTTGGCTGCTTTGGTGTTTAGCAATTCTCTGGTGAGTTTTGCATCGCCTTCTCCCTAATGAACAGGTTTTATGACATCATGGCAATATGTAGCTCACATACTGACGTGCCCATAATGAATAATAGAGTATAATGCTGTCCACATATCCCTGTCAGTAAATAATTGGTAATCTACAGTCACTTCTGTATCATTGACACATTAGGTGTACCTAGACAACTGGACACACAGTGTAATGCACCACTTTCAGAGCTGTACAGTTGTCTTAAAGGATGTCGAACAGTCCCAAACAAACAAGTTTATATTAATACCTTCTTAGTTTCTTTGGATTATGTCATTTCTTTCAAAAGACATGCAGGCTTTTCTGAATGACAGCAATGTTTGTTGAATACTGACCTTCTTGTATAACTTTTCAAAACATCCAAAGAGTCACTCTGACAGTAATGATGGAAACTTTGCAGGACTTCATTTCTACTACTGCATTGTGAGTTGCTGAGTGGATTGATTATTTAACACATTTAGCATTTTTTTGAGACTTGTAGCAATAACATGTAAATAAATGACTTATTCAACATACTTGTATCAGCTCAATCAGTTAATAGTGACTCAGCATGGCTTTTGACATCAACAGCAAAAGCCCTAAGTGGCCAAATTCTATAGCAGCTAATTTGATACTGTTTACAGCATCCTTCCATAAGGACTATTTACGTGAAGATGTTGTGGTTTTCCAGAACAACAATTACGAGAAAGGTTAGAGGACAGAGGAAACTCTGTTCTAACGAGAGAAAAGTTACAGTTTCTGCATTTTTATAGCAATCTTCAGCAGAGGTTTAGATACACTTGCTTCTCTGCATTTACTATTTTAAAATACGGATTATGAAAACATACACTTTTGCTTGAGACAGCTATAAAGTTATAATTTCAATTAAATGCGGGAACAGAGAGTAGTTTACTTAACTAGAGGAACAATCATGTAAACACATAGTTGGAAGGTCTTTTGGCATAAGTAGCCTGTTAATTTAAAAAAAATATTTGAGTACCTAAAAATGATATAGACAGTCATGAAAGAATTTCAGAGTATTTTTGTGCCTAAATAACATTGTGTTGAACAGGGGTTAGACACTGAGGCATCTTTGAATATCCCTGCAAGATACCTAAATGTCTGGCCACCTTTACATTCCCTAATATTGCGACTATATTTTGAAGAAGTTGTACTACACACCCATCAAACACAAATTGTCCATTGCTAGCATGGACATCCTGATCAAAGAGAGTAGTGACCTTGCAGTGCCTTCCTACTCTGAAACCCCACCCAAGGTTTGAAAGTTGCAGAGAGTCATTGCTGTAGTGTAACGACTAACGACTAAAGGGTTCAAATTCACCAGGAACATTTCCAGTAGCATCATATAATTAAGCAAGATGCATATTCTCTAAGTTTAAAGAAAAAAAGAAAAGGTGGGGTTTTTTTTTTCAAGTAGGCAGTCTCTAAGAATAGGATGAAAATAATCTGAGTGCAGAACAAGTTTCCTCCACAGATTTTACTAAGCAACAGTATTCATCTTTTTTGTCCACCTTTGACACTGAATGTTTTATCTTCCTTTTTTACATGCTCTAGCCTGCTTTTTGTGAGCTTGTTTCAGAGACCATTTGCTACAGGATCATGCTACAGGGAACAGACTGTGGATGTAGATGTTGCTGACCTGTTGATGCCTTCTCATTAACTCCCAACTGGCAATATAAAGGGTCTTCAAATGGTGACCCTGCTGAGAAGAGAGATGAGTGGTGAATATCCTTGCAAGCTGAAAAGCCAGCAATCTTCAGCAGTCATATGCAGTCAGAATGGGTTACAGCAAGGGCAAAAGAGGTATTAATAGCCATCTAACAGATTTCAACTACAATCCTTGGAGCTCAGTTATCAGAAACCTCTGCAACTTACCATTAATCATTGTGTGATGCTTCCTGACCTTCTCGACAAAGATTGATAATGCTGTATGAACACCGAGGATGCCATAGACTACAAGAATAGACAGATTTTAGACCCATATCTCCACTGTCTTGTATCTGAAGTAATCATTTATAGCTGTAAAGCATTACCAAATTAGCAGTCAGTAAATATTTAATCAAGAAGGTAAGGACCCAACCTTCTTCCATTTATTTACTTCTCTGAAAAAAATTGATGGGCAATGCTTGTAAAGACAGATGTGCAAAATTGCAGGAAGCTTTTAAAATTAACCCTTAGCCTGCTTATGCAAGTAAAGGAGAGGCAAGACCCAGAAAAGGCCAGATTTCCAGGCAACAAAATGCTTCTTACTTTACTCAGGAACTTGAAATAGCTTCTTGGGAAGCTGAAAGCTTCTTCTATTTTCACTTACTCATCCTGGCAGCTGAAAAGAACAACTTCCATCTTCTTGGATTAGTCTCTTCTCCCTCTCCACTTTGCACTGACATGTTTTAGATTATCTACTCTGATTACAGAGGTCCTGCTTTGCTCCACTGAGCACCTGATTTCCTGGCTTCATCTATCGACAATGAGTGGTGCAACTTATGATTCATCCTCAGTTTTTTCATTAGCTTAGACTCTTAGCAAGTGTTGCCTTCTTCTGCCCGTTTTTCTTTTCATCCTTGGGTATTTTCTTTTACTGTATTTCACACCTGAAATTAATGGCATCTTGGGTAACATCTTAGATTCTTTACCCTTTGGTTCATCTAGGTGGGACATCTGAAGTACTAAAGAACTATTCATATCTCTTTTCTAAGGATGTAAATCGTATGTCATAATGTTATCCATCTACATAATATACCCTTACCCCCAAACTTATAAATCCATTGGCCAGTTGTACTCAAATTTGTTGCGGCAGCTGTCTCAGAAATAAGTCTTACTATTTCATGCAACCAGAGAGAGAATGAGAGAAGGATCCCAGTGTACCTTCACTGTTAGAAGGTACCACACTGTTAGAAGGTACCAGCAAATCCAAAAAGGTGATGTGGCTGTAGGAAATCAGGCTTCATTGCTTCAGCTGCTCAGAGGACCATGTTTTAGATGTGTCAGTGGGCATTAAAACACTAAACAATGAAGTATTTGCTGAGCTACTCTAAGTGAAATGGGAGCTTGGCTATAAATACAGTTTCCCTGATTCTTTTATGTACCATACAGGGTCCATACCAGCATTTTGAAAACTGAGTGAAAAGACTCAGAGAAGGGTGTAATATCAGTAAACAGCACCAACACAAGTACTGTAAAGCTGGAGTGACACAGAGACTCAGTCAGGAAGGAGATGACGGAGGCTGGACAACTGCAGCCACCTCCTGAGACCACAACTGGCACCTCAGGGTGTCCCATGAAGAATGGTGAATCAGATGAGGCTAAGACTTTAAGAATTTCTTTAAAGATTGGCCTTGGTATTCCTCATACATAGTGACAGTAAAAAAAGGAATGGTAGAAAGGTTTAATTTAACTGAAAATGAGCTTGCTGAAAATGGATCATTAGTAAGGCTTTTGCAGAGACGGAAAGCCCTTTGAGAGCTTTGTTCTGGATAATCACTGTTTTGAGTTGTTCTGGTTTGGTTTGGTTTGGTTTTCTCTTTTGTTGTTGTTGGTTTGGTTTTGTTATTGGTTGTTTGTTTGTATGTTTGTTTGGGTTTGGTTTTATATGTTTGTTTCCTGAAACCAGACGGGGATTTAAAGATTAGTGTAAAACTGCTGTTGTTTGGTCTTCTGAAACAAAACCTTGGTAAGAAGACATTGATTTCCTTCATTTCCGAACAACAATAATTGAATTGGATTTTCTATTTGAATTGACCTGGCTGGTTCCTCTCAGCCTCCTTGGAGGGGAAGAGGCAATGTTGTGGCTTGTCTGAAACTGCACTGAACACAAAAGTTGTGGGTGAAGAAGAAACTAGGCCAGTGAACCAAAGCTGACGTTTGATGTGAGATCTCCTCTGC
Organism: Ceryle rudis; assembly: GCA_033439905.1. NCBI lineage: Eukaryota > Metazoa > Chordata > Aves > Coraciiformes > Cerylidae > Ceryle > Ceryle rudis. The sequence continues at coordinate 6,213 of JAAGNO010012735.1, read as the reverse complement.
TAGAGGTTGTACAGGCTCAAAGGAAGACACAAATCTTGCTATCTTCTACTTAAGGCAGAACAAGGGAATGTCACTAGCAGTAAAGTGTATGGATAAGGTGAAGAGAAGGCAAAAACAACTTTACTGAGATCATTCTGACACACCAACTAGCCATGTGCAGAACTAAGAAATTTCAAATGATGAATGATGATTTCTGGGCACTTCCACCTTAAAATAGTCAGCTGATTGTCCTGTTTTGGGGTTTGTTTCTTTTTTTTTTTTTTTTTTTTTTTTTTTGTGTAAGGCAAGAACCTAAATTGGATGTAGGTATTGACTTATTCTTTGGGTGACTCCTGAAAGTCAAGGTCTGGCACACAACACAACACTCTCATGCAAGGAGTGAGTGAGAAGCTTTCTACCTGTAAGTGACACCCCTAAAAATAAATAAAATAACCAAGGTCCATATCTCATTCTACATGTAATCTTGTCTGTGGGTAAACTCCAATCTTCTCTGAAGTTTGTGGAGAGTGGATACCCATTAGGTCAGTGTTCTCCCACTAATTCTTCTTGGTAGTACCAGCTATGACTACTGACACTACCCAGGCACAGTGGTCACCTCCTTCATGTTGTCTGTTATCTAAAGTGCAAAGGATGTCAGAAGACATGGTTCAGGATCCTTTCTGTTTGCTCACACATAAACCACTAAGGAGAGGTTTTCCACTGAAACCACAGCATCAGAATTTCTTGAAAGATGCAGGATACTGTTGTGCCCTCCATGGCCTCAAGGATGTTGGTTTGCAGTCTCTCCCATCTTCTTTTGGGAAAGTTCAGTTATCAGTCTCCCAAATAATCTTGAGGATAGGGAATACACTTGAGCTAAGATTTCTTAGCACTGATTCAGAAACTAGTGGTTTTCTGTCATGTTTGTTCCCCTATACTTAATAGTTAAAATTTTTGTGGTCAAATCTTATCTGAGGGGAACAATGAAGGAAGAAATGGTATATTTTTTTTTGTTACAAGGTCTTGCCAGATAGACTCATGTCACTGAAAATTTATACATAATAAGTAAAGGATAGCTAGAACTCTGTGAAATTGGGGTAGTTTGCAAATTAAAGTCACAGTTCATTTTTCAGACAACACAGGTTGTGGTACACAGCATGAAAATGCAACTAGTAAGGACTTACGTTACTGAAGAAGGAAAGTTTAAAGCTGCCTGTTCTTTGGTACCCCTCTCTGAAATGAAGAAAACAGTATCTTACATGGATGTCTTAATTTGTTACTGTTAGTAAACAGTTATGAGAGTGCTTATCAATACAGCTTATCCAGACAGTAAATGAGGTTAGCTCATGGCAAAGAATATCAGAGGGTTTACTGTGTTTACCATGACAGTCTTGTTTTCTCAATAGTCATTAAACTGGCTCCCACGCTACAGCAATTCTCATGGCCACGCATCAATGAATTTCATATATTCACTATCTGTGTCCTGCTCAATATAAACTATAAGAGCAGGCATGCTGTGGCAGCACAGCAGCTGTGTTCTGGTAAGGTATATTGCATGAGTTTGTCCTGTAAATTCCATGTATGTTTTATATTTCTCAAATCCTGTATTCCCAGGCTCCCAATGGCAACATATATACAGCATGCAAATTTCAACACCTATGCTCAGGGAACAGATAGGTTTATTAATAATGTCATAGCTCTATTTAAATAGAACAGACACATGTATTTGCATGCTTTGATGTCTGAGCCACGTTCATATTGTGGGTGAAATTTGTCTGTGAATTTAGTGTTCTGTGAGAGTCAAGGTTAAAAGGGTTGTCCTTTTGCTCTTTCTTACTAGCATAAATCACTCATTCCACATATGATGCTGGGTATATTTCTCAGAGAAAAGTCATGTAACTAGCTTTTTTTGTTGTTTTTTTCTCTCTACTGATAAGGTTTCACATATCATGCTGGGTTGTCAGAAAATGAACAAAACAATCAGAGATAAATATTAAAAATTCTGCTTTGTCTTCAGAGTTGTAATCACTGCTGTTTATAAGGAGGAAAAATACAGCAAAAATAATTAGGAGTGTCTTCACATGTGGAGATTTGTTATTAGGGTTTCAGTTTTGTATTTCAGTGAAGAACCACAGCAATAAGATACCCCTCCTTTTACTAAGTCTATGAGAGTACTTATTAATACAGCCTTCTTATCAGCTCCTTTCTCTGTCAACAATGGTCTTGTGATCTTTTGGTCTGTGACACTCGGACTAATCTACTTGATTATATATGCCAAAATCTCCAGACATATCACTAGTGCACACAACAGGTCATCTTAAAAGATGTTTAAATATTGCAGTTTACAGTATAAAATTTGCAAAGACTATTATGACTTCACTGATAAATAAAAAAGGGTGTCTTGAGAAGATTGAATTTCTACTTTATATATTGGATAAAGCACTAGAAAACCCAAAATATATTCTTATTACCATAATTTAATCCTGCAGAGTGGTGACAATTGCATTTGAATCAAGTAATTTGCAAGACATTAAATAAATCTAGATCTATACAAAAGTGCTTAAAATAAGAGGGCTGTTACTGGATCAGGACAGCCAAGACTTACTTTGTGAGGTGTTTATAGGGAAGAGAAGGCTAACTGCTGCACAAATGGTACCCCAGTTCCTGGGACTGACATAATTTCATGAGTCCTAAGAAATTACATTTGGTAAATGCCCCTCTGTCAGGGAATGAAAGGACACAGTAGCACTTTGGATACTCCAGATTTTCTGCCATTTCCCCTTAATCTTTGTGCATAAAACATCTTTATTTTGCCTGGGCTTAAAAATGCTGGGGAAGAGAGGCAAGAAGCTAAAGCAAATACAGCACTTGTGACTAAACCTGGAAAAGGAGCTGGAATCTATGTTCTCCCAGTTTCTCAAATTATGTGTAAGACAGAGGAAAACTGGTAGACAAAACACTTTCTGCTGTCCCAAATTATGGTCCACACTAGAATAAGTTATTGAAGAAAAAAAGTGACAATGATTTTCCTATTCTTAATTTTTAATGATATACACCCAAGCCTTTATATCTCTGTCTCTAGTATTTTGGTGATCCATGGAGTCAGATGGATCTTTAACTGGTACTACTGTTTCTAAGCTCTGGATTGCAAAGAAGTATCTAAAAACCTGTACATGACAACTGGGAATAAATCTAGTTTGTTTCTGCCCTTCTTAGAAAGGAGGAGGAGGAGGAAAACCAACATCAGTGGTCTGCCAGCAGCCATCCAAAAAGGAATGTTGAAGGGAAAAGGATAAGGAGTAAAATCTAGACAACATTGTGCCTTAAGACACAAGAAGAAGAAAAGAAGCAACATGCTGAAGGAATTGTTCAGGGAAACAGAGTAAGAAGGGCGTGACTTAAGAGAGCAGGAGTAAACAGGAAAGACAAACTGACTGGTAAATAAAAATAAAGAGAAAAGAAAATGGCTGTTTTTGCAAAAATAAACAGTCTTAAAGACAGCTGCAGATAAACCCCTTATGTTTCAAGTTGTTGCCTGAGTTACTGTTACCGAATTAAAAAACTCTATGAAAATACTAGGTAAAAATGTGCAAAGTGCTATGTAAATTGCTTTGAACTTTTTATATCTAGAATTCAGATGCCTAGATGGGAGATGTTAGATATAATGCCTTTATTTAACAGCTAACAGGTCTTGTGAATGTGGTGTGATTTCAGTTTCCTGCTGTTAGCTCACAGTACTCCCTCTACAGACTTGGCTTGAACACATTCTGCTATCACATCATTTTGTGTTGCAACATCAGCACAGGCTTTGAATAGTTCTGTACTTGGCATTCTCAGAAGTTATCTCTTAATACATTTTATCAAGTATCTCTCCATCAAAATCAAACATAATTAGTTACTGGCATCCTCAGTTTGGGTATAAAAATAAATCTGCCATTTTAAGCAATTGTTTGAATATATAATCTCAATATAGAGTGCTCAATACAAGAAAAATGTTCAGTAGAAGGTCGCTGCATATATGCTCAAGCCATGATTTAGGGCAAGTGACTTGTCCTTAGTGGAACCTACCAAAGACAGCTTTTAAACAAAGGTTTAAAAATCCCATTAATTCAGCAAGTCTGTTTCTAACATTTAAGACTGACCCTTGAAGCCAGGGCAGGAACATAGTGTTAGCAAGTCTGGAGTGAAGTCTTCTGTCTCCATCATAACTCTTTCTCCAGGTCTTTCTACTGGTACTGTCTAGTTTGAGGCAAATTGAGAAGTTCATAAATCTTGAACTGCAAAGGTAGAAAACTCTATGAGGAACTTAGAGAAAATAAAGCAAGCTGTGTATTTTATTGTACTACTTACTCATACAAGGACAAAATGTTTAGCTCATACAAAGAAATTTCATAGCATCTGTTAGAGGAAGGAATGTTGAAGTTAAAGTAGAATTCTATTTCTCTCTGCAACAATGTCTCAGAAAAGTTTTCTTCATTAATTTAATTTTCTAACCTTTTTAAATCTCGCAATATGTACCTATTCCAAACTGCAGTATGAATGGAGTTTCAGAATTTTCTTGGATTTGTGGTTTGCTTGGAATGTGACAAAATATTAGAAAGTTATTTACATTATTTATTTGGTGGAATAGAGAATTGAGCAGTAACTCCTGAATTCAAATTTTACTGCTGTGAATAATTCCTTCTCTGACCTGTATGATTCTCTTGCTTTTCACTTCTTCTTTCCCTTATAAACTGGAAGAAATTAGATACTGCATCTCAAATGAAAATCACTTGTATATATACTATAGAAACGCAATGACATGGAGTTAGTTTTTCAATAAAAGTCTATGATTTTTTTTTAAACCAAATGTTTACTTCCTCCATACTACAGACCAGATGTTGCTAAGTAAGTTGTCACCAAATAAAACAGCTGGTATTTCTGCAAGAAAACCTCCTAATTTTTTTTCTGTTGAATAAGTAAAAACAAAGTACTTTTATATTTGGATTTTTTTCCCCAGAAAAGTTTTCTTATTTTTTTATTTCATAATATTTATGACCTTATTTCATGTAGTACATTTGTGTGATTGAATTAGAGTTTATTCTAACATTAAAAGCCAAATTTCTGCATAGTTTAGGGCTAATATTCAGTTAGCATACTGTAATTAATAATGACCTCTGTAACATTATTGTGAGGCCAATGTTTTTATTTAGCTCATTTTATGTGAGCTTTTCTTGCTAAGGAAATGTGTGTGCATTATTAATATGTGCAGTTAGTATCTCTTGTAGTATAGCAATTCATGCCAAGAAGTGCCTGTCAAAAAGAGTCAAAAGCTGCTCTTGGATACAAACCAGTATTTAAATATACAGTATATTAATAGCTACATCTGACAACATTTCTCTTGGAATTAGTGTCACTGTCAGCTGTGTGAGAACAAAATATGAGTGAAGAGAGCAATTCTGCTTCATCCAAACTGCAAACTGACAGTGTTCCAGCAGAACAAGATGTATCATGAAAGTCCTACTTCACCCTTTTTTGGAGAAAAGACCTTCCCTTGGACCTTAGGATTATTTTTCATGCACCTTCAGAGTTGCAGCTGAAGCTGTGCTTGCTGAAATGCAACAGCAACTCCAGAAGCCTGATGATAGTGATGAAAGTCTAAGTTCTGCTGAGTGATATCCACACTTTACTAATGCGTTAGACTTCACAGATGGGCCAACTACTTGGAATGGCTTCAATCTCAGTGAGAGAGTAATGAATTAGAGCAGGCACAATACATCAGGTTCCCCATCTAGTTTAAGCACATAGTGGGGTTATAGTGTCACAGGCAAAAGTGTGAGACCCATCTGAAAAAAAGACGTTAAACCCCCTGCGTGAGCAAAGTTTTAATTTCACAATGAAGTAATTCTTAACATGCTCCACAGAGTGACAGAAATTCAGGTGGTTTTGAGATGTGTTCATATTCTATATTCTCATCCATTGCCCAGAGATATTTAGCTACCTGTAACTGTATTTCCATGTTTACATTTTTTTTCCAAGCTGGAATAAAACAGGAGAGCTATGTTTATGTGATTTCATGTATTGCTGGAACATTTTCACAGAGTTTAATGAGGATTACCTTTCTCTGAGAGCTGTATCTCCAGTTGCTTTGTGAAGAGATCACTGGGGTAAACATAATCATTATTAAAGGGACATAGAAAACTAAACTTAATTATTAAATTTATTAAATTATTTATTTGTTTTATTTACTTTGTT
>JAAGNO010012734.1:0-28440 GCA_033439905.1 Ceryle rudis | reverse complement strand
TGGTGTGGTGTCAGGTCTTAGGCTGGACTTGATGATCTCAAAGGTCTATTCCAGCCTTTATGATAATTCTGTGTAATTCTGTGTAATATGGAAAGTGATGAAACCCTTGTTCCAGTCCTTACATGTGGAAGATGGAACCCAGCTGCAGTCTCTGGGCATACACATTCCTGCTCTTATAGCACATTTTCTGTTCCCTGCCAACTCTACAGGCCAAACCACAGTCCCTGTTCAGCTCTCACCCTCTCAATACAACACCAGCAAGAGAAAGGTCCTTGGCAAGGAGGCTGCAGGAGGGGGTCCCAATGGAGGGAGATTTCCGTGGAGTTCAGGGGGTCTGCTCTTCTTTGAGACTGTAGGGACAAGGAAGGGATGACTGGAATGAGATCTCTTTCCAACATGGGAGCCATGTTTTGGGACAGGGCATTAGCCCTGCTGATTGTCCAGGCAAGGGCCAGCTCCCACTCTGCCAGGGCCACCTCACCTCTGCAAGGCTGTGCTCATGACACAAAAGCTCAGGTGATGATGAATGATAACAAAATAAATGTCTTTATTTTTAATAGATGGACAAAACAGACCCAAAACCAGACAGTATTTTCCCGAATTTCATGGGCACTACTGAATACAATACAATTGAAGTTAAAACATATATATTATGCTTCCTATCTGCTTTGTTAGGTATAGTCTTAATAGAACATTTCTGATGCAGACAAAAATATACTTTTTTTTTAACAACAGCCACAAATACTGCCCTGATTAATAGCAGACTTACAATAAGTTACTGTCTAATTGCACATGGAACTTGATCAAATACACTTGAAGGGCAGAAGGAAAAATGAATAACAGGTTTTTTCCTATTATATTTGAAATCCTAAATTGTTGTACTATATGAAAATAAAATACTAAATCTTTTCCTTTATTTGATCCACTTAATGTTTACATTCAGTTCAGGTTCACAAAAGTATATTTTATTTATAATACATACACCATCCTATATGGACAAATACAGATGAAATAGTAACTTTTTTTGACATCTCAGCTATTTTATTAGCCTTGATTTTATGGACACATCTCATGCAAAGGAGGTAAAAAACCCTGTCAAATAAGTGTTATTCACAAATGTTAAGAATATGAAAGTAAAATGTATGATTGTGATATGAATATTTTACCTAGAAATTGCAGGTTCAGAAACAATAAGCTCAGTGTCTGAAAATAAGCTGTTTGCTTCACTGATTATAGTGAAATTTTAGTGCACAGTACTACTGTCTACAGATTGCAGAAGTGGAGAAGGAGCATCTGATGATTCCTATAAAGTGACTACTTGTAGAATCGTGTCCTGTTGGCTTGCAGAAATAGCTTGGTTGTATTTTGTTCTTGCTTTCTCCCTCTCTCTCTCCCCCCCACCTCCCCAGCTATCAATCGCAGATACGGCCTTTGGTTATATGAACAGCTCTGTATAAATTTAATGGTTGGATAGCTCAACTAAGGCAATAAAATTTGTAAACAGACTTTGCATGGGGCTGTTTAGTTCGGGTTTTGGAGTTGGTCCCATTCACTATGCAGCCCACCACCACAGCCATGGCAGCTGTGTTTTGATTCACGCAAAGACACGGAGACTTGGTAAGTGGAAAGCACACAATGAACAGTCCTCAGCGCTACTTCTCTCCTTTGCATGATAAAGCTTTCATGGTGTGCTACTTGTAAAGTGCAATAACCTTTCAGTCTCCACAGAGAGGACTGGAAATCTTTGTTGGATCCGCCCAGAGAATGCATAGTTCTATCTAAAAAAGGAAAACTTTGTGATATCACAGAGTTTTCACAAAAATATTTGATAGGATAAACAGTATAAAATCTTCTGATAATGGTGAAAGCATCTGGTTCGAAGTTGACTAATGCATTTTAAGTTTGCACTTAATTCTTTCATTTTGAGCATTCTAAAAGCCTTTATGCTTTTATGGCAACAAGGGAATACAAAGGAAAAGGAAATATTTTTATTTTTCAGCCAGAATTTCTCAAATGCTTCCAGCTGAATCCCCTTTTTAACTTCTCCTCCCACTATTGGGAATTTTGAAATAGTTATTACAGAAATGCCCATGCTGGCCACTATGCAGCTTCTCATAGTGAAATTCTAGCAGTTCCTAGACAAAACTGAAGTAAGGAGAAAATTTTCAGGAAGACCTATAGGCGGCTGTAAAATGGGATCCTCTAACTTAATTTGAAGCTTCAGTGTAAGGCATTAGTTATAAATGGGTAAAACTGTGGCTTGATATTTTCTTATACAAAGAGATTCAGGCTAGTGGACTTCAGCCAGAAATGGATGATAATTCAGCAGTGGCTCTGTTCTCCCCTCTCTTTCTTCCAGACAATCTCTTACTTCTTCTCTTTTCCACAGTTCATGAGGGAATGAATTCTTCTGGGCTCACGTCTGGTTTATGAGATCCTCAGCACCCTTCTGATTTTCATTGGTGGCTTGTTCACTCATGTCGCAAGAATTTTTCATTTTTTGCTATATCGCCTCTTTGGAGATTTTCATGCAGATCCTTAATTTGATTCCCTCCACCCAGAGCTCACTCAACATTTGTTAGCACAGTAGTACTGCAGTTCACAGTGCATATTCCGAACTGAAATGCATTGTTACTTTTAAATGCAGTAGATGGAGAGAAAAAAATCAACATCTCTAAAATTAATTTTATCTACATATAAAATAGATATATGTTGTTGAAACTCCACAAAAGGAGCAAAAACATATTTAAGGATTCAACCTTGTGAATGTTTATGTCAACACTGAATGCACAAGTTGATGGCTTCTTCCTTTAGCAGCAAAACCTAGTCTTACATTTCCCATCCTCCAGTATTGCTCCTTGTGCTGTGAACATTAAAGAAGAAATTTCACCAGCAACAGGAAGCTATCTGGATTTCATCTGAAGGTTTTGTGTCATGGGTAGATACTAAAAAGAATTATTGGAGCATAACTCTTAACTGTACAGAAATCTAGCTATTAGATCTCCCACTGTGAAAGGCACGTACCAACAGGGACAGACACAATCATCTCGGCTGTGGGCAAATGGATACAACATTGCATTTGCCCTGCTGGACAGGGCAAAGTTGGAAGAGGCTTCATCTCCCTGCTTTGCTGCTTCTGGCCAGTGTTGCATTCAAGAGAGAAGTCTGGTCTGTGCCTGGCTGCTGCTGGTGCTCTGCAGAGTCACCGTGATAGCCCAGGAGGACAGCTGTTAATCAAGGAGTCCAACATTTAGTTGAAGACACCACTGTGCCTTTCACTATGCTTGTGGGTTCAGTTTTCCTTTCAGTGCCCCTCCAAGCTGCTGCTGCTTTCGCAGGTAGACACAGATGTGGAAAGCTGTCCAGGAAGCCTTTTTTTTTTTAATGAGAAATCAAATTTTTTTGAGGGAAACTAATTTTTCATGGAAAATCTACACTTTGCGGAGTAATCCCAGCAAGACCAACCCAAAAGACTTCTTGATTTCTTTGAGTATACTTTTTTTTATGAAGTGAAAGATGGGAATTTTCCCCTTGGAAAAAACCTCCCAAATGTTTTTTCAAGCCTTCTTGACTCGCCTTACTTTTTAATATTTGTTCCATTGCTGCAGTTTCTTGATGTCAGAATGCTTTGCTCAGTGCTCCTTTTGGTGATAAGTCAATATGAGATTTCTTTTCTCAACATTGAAAAGTTCTATTTAATTTATAAGAATTCTGGCATTTTTCACAGGCTGAGTTTGTACTCCAATTATTGCTTAAGCAAATTTTTTATCCTCCATTGGTGGCAGCCACTAACTACAGGAAAAAAACCCCACCTATAGTATCATACTTCGCTTAAGGTCTTTTTGCACTAGATGTAACACCATTTTAAACTGGTGATTTAATTTGAACTTTTTAAATTAATATATTATGTTTAGCACTCCTATAAGGATTTATGACTATTTGCACATTTTGCTGTCTTATACAAATAATAAAATACTAGGCTCGTATTATTTGAATTTCTTTATGAGGAAAAAAATGACCATACCAAACCCCCAGGGAAGTTAGTTATCTGTCTTTGCTCAAGCAACTAGCCCCTTAGTAATAAATCACTGATAGCTGTGACAATATATTTTCACTTAATGCCAATAAAATATTGACTGATAGCATTTCAGAGTGACTGCATTATAACCTCTTCATACAATGTCCTAGCTAAACAGCTGTTGATCTTTTTCTGCTACATGTATTTTTGATTGTAAGTATTTTTTTTAATTACACTGTATATAGTTCCGGATGGAAAGAATGGGATCTGAGTGTATCTTTTGGTAAACCCTCTGTGATCTAATCCAACATGTTAAATAATAACTGAAAACAGTTCCTCTCATGGGCTGCTCCTGCTCCTAGAAACATCTTTAAAGAATTGTGCAGTGGCATTTTATTCCCAGTTCTTGCTTTTCCTCTGATAAAATGCCTCTTACTATTCTTTGTGGAATATCCTGCTTCGCATTGCTTTGCATGTGGCTAACAGATTTTTTAATTATCTTCAGCGTTGGACAGCTCTGGACTTGAATCAACATAATTGAAGGCTTCCTTGTTTGTGAAAGTTGAGCTCAAACTTAGACTGTGTCGTGGATTCACAGGTGCAAGTTCATTTAATACAATATTATCACTTTTTACAAGAGTTGCTTTGTCCATGTGTTCTCTACTGTATCTGGCAACAACAGCATCAAGGAAGTCCAGCTTTGGTGGCAAAGTCCCACTCTCAAATAAGTATTTGGCTAAGTAGGAGACTATAATGTTAGTAAAGAAGGAAGTAAGCATTGCTAGAGTTTTAAATGGGAACCGCTGGATATAGATATTATTTTCATCTGGATAGCAGCCAGGATAGTAGATCAAGGGCTGAAGGTAGAGATACGGTTCTCCTCCAGTTATTCTGAGAACAAGGCCAAATAAGTATCCTGCAATGGCACCGTAGGTGTTGGTTCCTTTAATAAATAACACACACAGCAGCTGGGGGAATATGATGATATAAACAAGGTCAGAGCTGAGGTACCACAGGCCATACACTGATGAAGCTAAAAGTGCCATTGCTGTTGCTGATGCTCCAAACAGAAAAACAGTGATTCTCATGACCCACACGATTTCCCTGTCCGAAGCCTGCAAAATAAAGGGCAGTATTAGGTGTTTTTTCATAGCAATAAATGTATGCCTACATTTGTGCACATAATCAATATAAATTACTGCATCCTAAAAGGAAAATTTTCACTGAATAATAATATTTTCATATGAATAATAATATTTACAAGCAAATATCTATCTCTCTCCATCTCAAGTGTAGAAAAAAAGCCCCAGGGGTTATGGTTGCCAATCCCAAAGTCACTAATCTTTCAGCATAAGGAAAAGTTTGATAATGATTTAAAGAAAAAAAAAAAACCAACAGTAGAATGCTACAAGTAATTTTTAAATATAAGTACCATATGGCTCAACCAGAAAAAAATGACAGCATCCAAATTTCTTCTTCTTCATTTCCTAAGAAAAACTCTGACTCACTAGACCATTCTGTTGTCAAATGATTTCCTGGTAAATCAATAATTCAGAAAGATTTCTCATTTTGTTAGGATTTAAGTTAAACTTAGGCTTATAAGAATAATTAGGAGCTGTTTGGGTAAATTTAAGCATAACTGCAATGCCTCTTGGAAGCTGCCTCCCCTAAGCTAGATTTTTCACCTCTGTCATCAGTCACGACCATAAATATTTTTATGACTTTCAATTTATTCAATATACTGTTAGGAACAAAATGTTATACTTTTTCTAGTCATAGGCAGGAATGGGAAAGAGGTGTTTCATTATGAAAGTACATTCTATGCATCACCTAGTTAAGGCCTCACCTAAAGTTTTCCCTAAAAGTAAAAGCAAAAATGTAATCTCACATTTTGCCGAAAGGAAAGCTGGTAGATGTTCCGAGCAAACATAGAACTTGCTGATAAAATTGAAGAGTCAGCTGACGACATCACAGCAGCAGATACAGCACCGAGGCCAAAGAACGAGATATAGACTGGGCAAAGGTACTGGAGCACGATTGGTAAAATCATATCTGCTTCCTTTTTAGTCATGGGGTCAGGCACACCATATGCAGTCTCGTTCCAGGCTGCAATAAGGACACCGATATGTTATTAGTAACATTAGCAGTCAACAGCTACAGCATCTCTTGACTTCATGTGTAGTGAGATACTTATATTGTCACATTATTATTCATTTTCAATGACCAAACTGTTGCTAGGACCAGACTGACATCATTTTCAAGAAGCATTGTACTACTGGTTTCTGTCAGGCAGATTTAATTCTGATCCGCATTTTTCCTTATCTCTAAGCTAAGTCTGACCCCAGCCTGTGGTTATCCTGTATAAGTTTAATATTAGAACTTTGCACTTCTCATAAATGTCATTTTCCTCAATAAAACGAGTCTGGGATCCATGTTTGTTTGCAATGTGTTTACGTATTCTCTTGGATTTCAGACTCAGAGCTCAAATTCATGTGTTCAGCATTTCTAACAGAACATTTCTACAGTTTAGTGACATGGCCACTGTGATGGGGATCACTCTCACTGTTCTATTTTCAGTGTAGTCAACTGTTGAAGTAGTTATGAGTTGATTATTGATGTCATCTGACTAGATTATATCTAACATAAGCTTTGTAGAGCTTTCACACATTTATTGCAGTATTCACAGAATCACAGAATCATATAATGGTAGGGGTTGGAAGGGACTTCCGGAAATCATCTAGTTCAATCCCCCTGCCATTTTACATTTATTTCATTACAAACTTTTAATCATTTACCTGTAGATGCTCCAATTGCACCAATGAGTACTGCCGGAAGAGCCATGACAAGACAGCCAAAAGCAGCCAGAAATGAGAGAACTTGAGCATATGTGGCAGAAGATGAAGAAAGAACTCGCTGGAAATACGCCTGCCATGGGATTCCTCCTAGTGTCTGCAAATACAATGGGCATCATCCAGTCATGAGGGGCTAATGCTGTTCGTTTGTTTGTTTTTTGCTATTGCCATGTAGAGAGCAGATAGAAGCATCAGCTGAATGCTGAATGCTGTGTTCCTGCTCTTTCATTTATTTATTGAATATCAATCAGTCAGTAATAGCTGTAACTATCATTCTCACAAGTACTGTTAAACCTTTGTAAATCCACTTAAATCCCATCCTTTTAGACAACTGATTCCTTAATACAACTAGCAACAATGCCTTGCACTTACATAGACCCTGTAATCCCTAAATATTTTCAGCTGCATAAATATTTTATAAAGCTTTACAAAAGGTTATAATATATGATTGTCATATTTCATGTCTGGAGAATTTGGCCTCCAGTACCCTCCCTCTGCCAAAATTTGATTATTCACTGCTAGTATTTGAAAACAAGATTTTATCTTCCTTTGTGAATGAATGTGGCCATTAAAACAAGGCAACATGTTCTGTGTACATCGAACATAAGAATCTGAAAAATTATTCTCCCACTGTCTTAATCAAATATGATGCCAGTAGAAATTAAGGACAAAGAAGTAGAAGAAAGTTTCCTTTTGTCCTGGCAACGCTTGTCTTGTTTTGGGTATATAACAGTGAAGATCCTGATCAGACTGAAAATATGTCCGCAAAATATGATACAAAAGAGTATTATCAAAGGTTGAAAAACCAAGTGCTAACAATTGTCTTGAGAGAAGGTTTTGAATAGTCTTCACTAAGGAATTAAGTGCCTATGACTAAACAGGATGGAAAGAAAATGAAGCAAATTGCTCACTAAATGTGCCCAGTTCAGTTCTACTCACTAAATGAGGCAGGAGTCATTTGGACCTAGTTGTGTGTATACAGGTGTTTCATATATGTTTCATGCACACGCAGGGACCAAATGAATTATTTCACAGACAACTCTGACTTTGACTTGCTATTTATGACCATTTTCCTTTTACAGCCTTAACAATGTTTCTTTAAGAAAGCTTTCCAAGCATGTGTAAATTTCTTGAGCTATAATGAAACAAGATGAAAAGAAAATATGTCACCATTTGGTGACATCAGAGCTTTCCTTTGGTCATCATCAGAGATGAAACCTTCAGGCTTATGAGACAGAATACAGTCCCTGGAGCTAATGTCACACTTTGGCTCTCTGAGAATCTCAAGATATATTTAATCTCATTAAGGCAATATATTCTAATAGCTCAAGTATCAGAAAACTGAAGATTTTTGGTTGAGAGTATTAAAAAAGTACAGAGAAAGGAATCTCAAAGTACAAGATAACAAAAACAGTGTAGAGTTGCTCAGGGACACCAAGAATGGAAAATGTTTGCATGTGTTGCTAGATCTTCTAATGGAAAGTACTTAATAACCACTGATCCCATGTGTAATACATAGGTATCAAATAATGAAAGCCCTCACCTCATTCTGGCATGTGCACATATGAATTCATCCATCCATCCATCCATCCATCCATCCATCCATCCTTCCATCTATTTAAAGTTTTTTTCTACATCACCTATACCCAAGGTATATTTCACAGAATCATAGAATCATAGAATGGTAGGGGTTGGAAGGGACCTATCAAGATCATGGAGTCCAACCCCCCCTGCAGGAGCAGGATCACCCAGGGCAGGCCACACAGGAACAGATCCAGATGGGTCTTGAAAGTCTCCAGAGAAGGAGACTCCACAACCTCTCTGGGCAGCCTGTTCCAGGCTCCGTCACCCTCACAGTGAAGAAGTTTTTCCTCATGTTGAGGTGTAACTTCTTGTGTTTCACCTTGCTACCATAACCTCTCATCTTATCACAGGGCACAACTGAATTTAATAATTTGTGTAACATATTGACTTCTGCAATATATAAATTCCTCTGCCAACAATGATGTCAGTTAAGTATTAGCTACACAATTTTAATTAATTTTAAAATAAGTCAACACTTTCAGCCTGATATTTAAATTGCACTCCTGGCAATGCTGACTTTGACAGCCGTGCTACAATATTCTGCTGATACTTCACTGAAATCGTTCACATGTGCAGAAATACTGAGCAAAAGTCAAGAGGGTAAAAGTCTTTAGTTTGCTGGAAACTCTTAAGTAGACTATTATTTTCAGCTGTTATGGAAACACAGTGTGAGTGCTTAAATTCTTCATTCCTGCATACAAGCCATGATTTACCAGTAAAAGGAAATTGTCCAGCCATGTGTAAATATCAAGTGAGTTGATAGATCCAAGCCAAGGTTCTTGGTGCACCTTGCTCACTGCTGTGAGCCCAATGTCTGTCACTGCAGGATGGGACATAGCAAAGGGTACGCTGATCCACTGTAATCAAAGAGAAACACTTTTTTTCAGATCTAAAGAAGGCATTCGAAATCTGTGCAGTTTTAATATTAACATTGATCTGGTTTTCTTCTTTTTGCATGCTACAGATCAAATGACAAATTGCCACGCTGACTTGCAGAAAAGTCAGGTTATGTGCCGTTGGAATATCTCCAAAATCCAGAGAGCTTGGTAATGGATACCTTACTTCTGTCCTGGAGAGTGTGAGTATGAGCAGAGAATTAATCAGTGTAAATCACAATATAACAGGAAAGACACATTTACATATCTTCACTTTATTTTCCTTAAACTCCACATATATTATTGAAGCCCTTTCCTGGACTACACTGTAGAGAAACAGCTACATATAAACTTGTGTGCAATAGCATCAGAATTTGCTAGTATACAGGCACAAGACACCACTAAAACACCTGAAGGCTTAGAAGTTTAATTCAACAAAAATCTGTATGTGACAGGAGAGGGTTGCTGATGGTGAACTTTCATCTCTCTTGCTCCAGATCACCTAGTAGCCCAGGGTTACAGCACTTCTCTGCTTTGAGAGTGATTTTAGTCTGGGCTCTTGATGATTTTCAGTCTCTAGTTTTGATCTAGGCCAAAATATCAGTTGAGAAACCCTTCCCAGACACAATTTCTGGCAGGAGATTCATTTCCTTCACCAACTGACTTTTTGTGCATTTAACTTGCCAACTGATTTTGCAATGGTGCAACTCACTAACTTTTACGAGAAGAATCTCAGCAGCTCCTACTGAGATAAAAAACAGCCTTTGTGCTATATGAAATAGATCATTACAAGCATGTCATCCTTAAGGATCCAATGATATCCAAAACCACACAGATTACCACAATCCAACTGATCACATTTAAGTGTATGGGGTAACAAGAGCAAGGAGAGAAGAAATCCAACATCTTCCTCTACTTTGTCACACAATTATTGTAATGTGTGAAGAATATTTTGCAGCGCTGCCTGCTATTCAGGTTGTTTATCAGATACCATAGTATTCTGTTCCCAGTTACATGCTAAAATTTGCCAGTTTAAACTCTTAGGTGGAAAGATTCCGTTCTCACTGTCTGCTTGGGCTTTTCTGGGAAAGATCACCATAATGTTTCAACTGTCTCCAGGATATTTTGATCGAAAAATAGACATATTGTAAAAATTAATGTAATCCATAATTCTCTTCTTGTTGAGAAGTTCATCAGGAACAAGGATGTCAAATGGATTTTTTTTTATTCATGTTTGTGAATCTCAAATTTCAAACATGTCCAAGTGATGAGCTTCTGAAGACTTGTAGTTTGCCCATACCCAGATGAGATTTTCAGTAGGGCAAATTTCCAAAGGTCCATCTGCAGCCTGCAAGCCACAGCCCAGGATTTGATAGGTACTGTATGGCCAGTGCATTATGAGCTTTTGTAAACTATTTCAGTTCCTGACAGTAACCTACCTCTTTGTGGTCTCAAGGACTGCCTCTACATTAGTAAATAAAACAAGTCAAGGCACTTTCTTTGGCCCTGCAGTTCAGTGACATGTCACAGTTTACATCCATACATCTAGACTCCTTCGCTGACAAAAAGGACAGTCCTGAACTGTTCCTGGGAATTATCTAGGAAAATACTAGGTGGTGTGGGCTAAAACAGTGCTAGGGCTGTCTTAACAATTCACCTTGGTGCTGTTTAACTTGCTTAATACAGACAGACTCAATTTCTTCATTGAGCCTTTTCTGTCAGGAGTATATAATTAACTGGTTTAAATGGAGGGAGAAAACCCCCAAGGTTCATGGAAGTTAAGCAGAAACTGGGACTTCAGGTTGGGACTTGAAGCTTAGGGGTGGAAGTAGCAGGTAGTTAGAAGGACTTGGACCTCATGGGGCTAGAAACCATTAAAAAAGAGGACTTCTACATGGTGGAAAAGAGTTTATAATGGGGAATTAATAATACAGCTGAGATAAGAGTCAGTAAATAGCAGGGATACAGTGCAGGATCAGGGAGAGAATCACCAGGCAAGAGAAAGACAAAGAACTGAGAACTGTAGATGTGGGATAGTGAGGAGGGAAGGAGAGATACTATATGGGACTGTAAGAAGAAAACCAGGGAAATATGTGGAGTGAATGGGGTAGAGGTTTTGGAAGCCTCAGGAAGAATCTGGGTCTGAAATTAGGAGCCAGGGTAGGGAACAGAAGTGATTACAACAAGCATCTCTTCTTGGGTAAGGAGCAGGAAAGGAACAGACATTAGAAGAAAGAGCAGTAAAGCACTGTGCCAATGGGAATACAAACTGCTCCAGAGCCTGGAGGAGAGACTGGGATACCTGAGCCTGTGATGACTTCTGCTGTGACATCTACTGTGAAAGTGTCCCATCTCATCTAAAACTGCCTCACAGCATGATCATTTAGATGCTGACACTTCCAGCTCTACTGGTGACTCTTGATGTTATATTTTCTTACACAGGATATTATTGCTGTTTATTTCAAACGGGAAATTACAAAAAGAGAATTAAAATACCATTATTAAAGCTACAGATCAAACCACTTAGAAGACTGCTATCCCCCATGCTACCTTTGCTTTCCCCTCCCTGTGAGGTTCAAGCTGCCTTTCATACAGGATCATGTGATGTTATTCCCATGGGATCCTAGTCTTTAGCAGTGCGCGAGTTCTCACTGAAAAAGCATTTCTACATTTTGATTTATTTACAGTTTGGGGAATTTCTGTAATGCACACCAGCTGTAGAAACGGAATGGTTCACAAATACTAAAATGCATGTTAGGGAAGGAGACAGTGTTTTCCCTACTGTGCAGGTGAAGAGCAAAGATATGAGAGAAGAAGATGTGGAATAACTTCTCGAGGTAGCCAGCTGGAATTTGGGTTTACCTTTTCAGGATATTTAGCACCTTTCCCACAAAGACAGTTACAACAGGAATGCTTAGCACTTCTGAAAATAAGGCCATAGGCCTTGTGGTAGGATGCCACAGAGTGAGGACACACAGAGGGTTGGTTAGTGACCACCTGTGTGAGCACTGGCTGAAGCAGTTTCCCTAGAGCTACAGAAGAACTCTAGTGAAAGCAGAGAAACAACTCTGTGTCCCCAAGGTGCCATTTGGTTCCTTCACCCCATTTATTTCAGTCTGTCTCAGTTCTCTGCACACCTGTGACCATCTATTACTGCCACTGGCAAACAAAGACAGCAGCTTCCATGATTGCACCCCTGTGATCTGAGCCCTGTTGCATTGATGTTTTTCAGAGCAGGGCCTAAAGAACAGCAGTAAATAAAAGAAAAGGCACTAGCATATCTTTGATGCCTGGTGAGGGAATATTCATACCACCATATTCAAACAGCAAGGTCATCTGGTGAGACTTCCTATACTCTGGTCTCCAAGGACAGTGGAGGGAAATGAAGGAAAAACCAAGAACGTGATTCAAAGCAGGAAGTTAACTAAGCTACGTGTGTAGGTGACAGCTACAGGAAAGAGTATCAGGTCTGCAGGTCCAATGCCAGCATTTCTGGACTGCTTTACTAATGGCTTCCTACATCTGATGACTCCTTTCCAGTGCCTTTGCCACAGTCCTATGGACAAATAGGGAAGGAGTCAGCTCCAGTCCTACTCTGATGGTGTAAATGCAGACTCTTTAAAGTAAGGGCTCAGTGAGTGGACGTATTCCTTTCTTCATGTTTTCAGTCAAGACACAGTTCCATAACCAAAGCTGGGCAATAGGTCTCAGCAACCATCATAATGCTCAGGGCAAAATCTTCAACAAAGGAAAACAAAAGCCAAACTTACCAGTCCCAGGAAGATGCAGAAGAGCTGAACTACATCAGTGTAGGCCACAGAATAAAGCCCACCCACAAGCGTGTACATGGTTGCAATCAGGGCAGAAATAATGACTGAAATATTGACATTAATGTCAATGATCACACTTATAGTGGCACCTATAAAAAAAAAATAAAGCACCGTGTGTTACTCTAAGTATGATCAATATGTCTGATGTGAAGGCCCACCTTGGTTAAGTTGTATGGTGCTGGTCTGACACTTAGCAACATCATGAAGATATTCCCCCCTCTATCTTCTTCACACCCCTTCTGCACCTTTCAAGGGAGTGAGAAAAGTTAGTCTTCTATTGGTCTTAGTTTATCATGTCATTTCACAGTTTCTTACAAAATGGAGGAGGGAAGGGTCCCAACAGCCTTTTCTTACATTGTTCAAGCTCTGGAAGGACCACACTCTCTTGCTTTGTCTGGGAAAAGCAGCCATGCACAGACAGTTGAAGTCTCCCTGGGCGAGCTGTGTAGAGGAGGCATCAGCTATAGGGACAATTGTCCATGGACCATTCTAAAGTGCCCTTGAAATTTTACACGAGAAAAAGGTAGGTTTCTTTGCAAACTGGAGAATCTACCCTCCATCGCCGACCTAGAAACCAGTAATTTTTCCAAGCACCATCAAGCAGATTTCATTTGTAGGAAACAAATCACAATGTTGAGCTGACCAGTCTCCAGAAAACATCTCATAAAATAAGTGCTCCTGAGACTGAAAGACGCCTCTAGAGATTGTTTAATCCAAGTCCCCACTCAAGCAGTGTCAGATGGAGCAGATTGTGTGGGATCATGTTCAGCTGGATCTTGAATATCTGCAAGTATGGAAACTCCACAACTTCTCTGGACAACCTGTGCCAGTATATAACCTCCCTCACTGTTAAAAAAAAAAAAAAAAAAGTTTTTTTTCTTAAAATTAAAAGGAATTTCCTGTACCTATTGCTTCTTGTCTGGTCACTGGGCAGCTCAGAGGTGAGCCTCGTTCTACCTTCTTTATTCCACTCCCCCCACTGCCAAATAATGTATAAATGCACATGGATAAGAACCCCCTTAGCCTTCTCTTCTCCAATTTGTACAGTCCCAGTTCTCTCAGCCTCTCCTTATAAGCCAGATACCCCATCCCATTAATCATCTTTGTGGGTCTTCACTGGCCTCTATTCTGTATGTCCATGTCCCTTGTATTGGGGAGTACTGGATCCAGCACTCCAAATGTCTCTCACCAGTGCTGAGAAGATGTGAAGGATCCTGTCTCTCAAACTTCTAGCAATGGCCCTTCTAATGCAGCCCAGGATGTCACTGGTTTTCCTTGCCACAAGGGCACATTGCTGATTGGTCATGGTCAACTTCATTGCTTTCTAAGACTCCCAGGTCCTTGTTGGCAAATGTGATTTCCAGGGGGTCAGCCCCCAGCCTGTACTGTGACATCAGGTTGTACCTCCTCATGTTCAGGACTTAGTATTTCCGATTGCTGAACTTCATGAAAGCCAGCTGCCATGGCACTTGTGGGGAGCATCCTATGAAGTCCTATGAAATTGTGTCTGTCCAGTCTATTTAAATGTTTCCTAGCTTGATACTTTCCAGTAAGACTTCCTTTTCCTAGACTTTCCTAGGGTTCTCAGGGTCTTGAGATTCCTGAAGGCTGGTCTTAACAGCACAGAATGAAGCAGAGAAGGCACTGAGTACCTCAGCCTTTTCCATTATCTGGTCCCCTATCCCATTCAACAACAGTCAACATTTTCCTTACTTCATGTACTCATAGAAGCCTTTCTTACCGCCTTTCATGCCCAGTTTCAAGTCCAGGTAGACTTTGGCTTTTCTAAACCCATCTATGCATGACTGGACAGTGTCTCTGTATTACTTCCAGGTCACCTGTTCCTGCTTCCACCTTTTGAATGCTTCCTTTTTATGTCTGAGTTTAGTCAGGAGCTCCTTTTTCATCTATGCAAGTCTCCTGGAAGATTTGCTTGTTTTCCTGTTTGTCAGGGTGGACTGTTCCTGAGCTTGGAGGAGATGATCACTGAATACCAACCAGCTCTCCTGAACTCCTCTTCTCTCCAGGGCTATCTTCCATGGGATTTATCCAAGCAGATCCCTGGAGAAGCCAAACTGTAATCTCCTGAAGTCCATTGTAGCAGTCCTGATTTTTGCCTTGTTCCCTTCTCTCAGGACCCTGAACTCCACTATCACATGAATACTGCAGCCAAGTCTGGCTTTGAACTTCACATCCCTAACTAGTTCTTCTGTGTTTGCAAGTAACAGGTTCAACAGATCTGCTCCCTTATCATTTGTTTCAGGAATTAGTTGTTAGTGCGCTCAAGAAACCCCCCAAATTACTTGTGCCCACCTGCACTGCCCTTTCAGCAGGTATCAGGTTGGTTATATATTTCCTTTAGCTGTATTAGCTATTAAAACAGATTGTAGTGGTTTAAAACCATGTTTTTAAAAAAATCTTCTCTTTCTGATTAGGATAATTTAAATGAAACTTGTTGCCGTATCTTTGGGACCTTGCAGATATTGTAGATGGATATTCTTGACCACATGGGTGGAAAAGTTCCAGAAGTAGAACACAACATGATGTGTCATATATAAGAGGTACTGGGAGGTGCCAGGTGTCTTTTTGTTGTACAGTGAGCTTTTAGAGTTCTTTGTTTAAGGATTACAACCTCAGACATCTTTCACAAAATGGAAGCCCTGTCTTTCCCTTCTATAACCCTTCAAGGAAGAAATTATGAGGAAGGTTAAGAAGTGAAGAGAACCGGTATTAAATACTCATCAGTGAGGATAGGTGTGCAAATTAGGAGGTATAATATGACCTGATTATTCACAGAGAAGTTAAAATCATTAGTTATAGACATTTACAGTCTTTAACTGTCAGCTGTTAGCATAAACCTACTAGAAAGGTATTCACACTGCTTACTCTGAAATATCACAGATTAGTTTGTCCTCAATCAAAAAGAAAGTATATTCCAAATACTCAGAGTGGTCTTCAAGTTATTCACTCCTATGACCTCAGCATGTAGTTTGTTCTTAGTCCTTTAAGGGTTTTGTGATGAAACTGTGGTAAACGAGCTCCCCATTGCTTTGCAGTTCATCAGAGCACAGTTGGAGAGTACCTTCGAAGTTTATTTTCTGTTTAAAATAGCTTGTGCTAGAAAGCATAACCACATGCATATTCACTATGAGCATGATTAGCTGGTAAAAGTCATCTATGGGTGCTTCAACTCAAGGGCTTTCTCAGTTCTTGAAGGGATTGCTAAATTCAGCCCTGAAGTATAATTAAAAACCCTGGAAACTGATTTTTTTTTTAGGATTGGATGAATAGTTGGGTGTTTTCTATTGAGTCGTAGTTCCACTAATTCTCAGAATCCTGTCTTGAATCCCAAGTATTTTCTTCATTTTGTCAAGTAGAAAGCCATTTTGAGTTGGAAAACACTTCAATTTCTCAATCAGCATCTGTTTTACTTCTATTATTTGTGCTATGGAAAGTTCTGTATATTTAGGTCTCCTATATGCAAAGGATTATTCTGTTTAAATAAATTAGCAATAATGTCTCATGCATTTAAGAGAAATTTTGATTGGCTTCTGTGATCTCAGTGGTCTAAAGGAGAGCTCGGTCAGCCTTGGACATAGAAGGGACTCTTGCAATCACTCATGTCACCCTCACATTTAAAGGGGATTTGTTGTTAAATCTTTTCATGTTCTTTGAAAAGAGACAACTTAAAAAATCTGAAAATTAATAGATACCTTGTGTGTCTTTCCATTACCAAAATAATTAATGGTGTACCATTACTGGACTTAATTACTAGCTAGCATAGGTCTGAGAACTGTTGCACTCTGAATCATTTGGCTAGGATACTTAGCATTTGAAGCCAGAATTTTAAGACATTTTTGATTTTCTTAAACCTTTCTACCTGTGATAAATTAATATTTATACTGCTTATTCCTTACCTAAGGCAGAGAAGATGGCAGCAGCCCAAAACATTTCTCCCATTAAAGCTGGAATAAACAGTAGCCCTCCCATCCTTTTTCCATAAAGCTGCTGAAAAGGGTCTAGCATTGTCACATAGCCTTTGGATCGCATGGGTTTTGCAAAAAAAAGGCCACCTACAAAGAGAAGAAACATAAGACACCATCTACAGTGGAGAAATGCATTGCCATAAAGGGGTAATTAGCAAAGGTGATTGTTAGTTAAGGTGATTAGTAAGGGATAGTCATTAGTTAAGGGTACAAAACATTTCACTATTACTGTTTGTTGGGTTTTTTTTTTTAAATAAGTAAGTACAGATAAAATATCCTCTAAGAATTCTTACCTTGTTTACAAAGTTACATAAACACATCAGCACCGCTATTGTCTAAGATCTGATAATGAAAAGTAACTTTGTCCTATTTTGTCTGGTTCAGTTTACTGAATCTGCCATTTTGGATGCTGTCAGTTTTGTATGATTTTTGGATCAGCCTAAGGGAATGGCTTTCTCTGCCTAATCCTGTTCATTCTCTGAGCAGAATCCAGCATTACTTTTCACATGATCCTATACAAAAAAATAAAGCTGTCTGGGGTTCCTGGGTTAGAAATATGAGTTCACACATGGTGTGGTGCACACACAGCAAATCTAATTCTTCCAGGACAATTCAGATTGATTATGCATGATTAAATCAACCTTACTACACCTGCAGGATAGGTCAGCTGCCTTCTGGCCTCTGCAGGTGTCAGTCTCCCCTGAACATTTGTCATACGATTATTTCACTTCTGCATGTTCAGGAATTTTGATGTATCACAGTTCTGCTCTGCCTGGCTGGCATATGGCCTGGAGATGTACAGAAATGTGCAAAGACCTCACCTTTCTAACGTACAATCCTCAAATTCTTGCTGGCTGGAGAAAAAAATAAGACAAATCTCAGGAAAGCTGAAAAAGCCTTTGCTTGGAAACCTGTGTAGTTGAGATCTGCACATGACTATAAGTAGACTTCTACCACAGTAAAACTGCTGAAATTAATCAAAGAATATCAGGTAGGAAGGGACCTCAAGGATCATCTGGTCCAACCTTCCTTGACAAAAGCATGGTCTAGGTAAGATGGCCCCGTTCCTGTTCAGCTTAATCTTTAAAGTGTTCAATGTTGGGGACTCCACCACTTCCCTGGGGAGATTGTTCCAATGGCTGATTGTTCTGTTGTGAAGAATTTTCCTCTTTTGTCTAATCAGAATCTCCCCAGGAGTAACTTGTACACATCACCCCTCATCTATTCTATTCTGACTCCTTATCAAAAGGGAGTCCCCATCTTCTTTGCAGCCATCCTTTAAATACTGGAACAGTGTGAGAAGATCTCCCCTAAGTTTTCTTTCCTCAAGGCTGAAACAAACCCAGTTCTCTCAGCCTTTCCTCATATGACAGTTTCCCATTCCGTGGATCATCTTTGTAGCCTTTCTCTGGACCCTCTCTAGTCTGTCTACATCTTTTTCTTTTTTTTTTTTTTTTTTTTTTTGGATAGATTATTGTTACTAGCCTGTATATCTTGGAAAAAAACAGGTAATTTTGCTGCTTTTATATAGGTTCTGTTACAAATAGGAGAACTGATCACTCTACAACATTTAGAAAACAAAAGGGTCCTCCTTGCTGGAAAGTAGTGTGTGCGTTAGGAGCAAATGTTCTATATGAGGTACAATAAAAAACCCTGCAAAACCAGTCACGTCCCAATAAAATCTAATGTGCAATTTTTGGCAACCCTTAGGATTTTCATCATGAGATATCATAGACTTATAGAATGGTAGAGGTTGGAAGGGACCTCTGGAGATCATCAAGTCCAACCACAGCAGGATCACCCAGGGCAGGCCACACAGGAACAGATCCAAGCAGATCTCGAAAGTCTCTAGAGAAAGACACTCCAGAACCTCTCTGGGCAGCTTGTTCCAGGCTCCATCACCCTCACAGGAAAGTTTTTCCTCACACTGAGGTGGAACTGTTCCTCTATTCCAGTTTGTGACCATTGTAATGTTAGGTAATGTATTCATTGTATTATACAGATTTTCCATATTTCTATGTATTATCTCACTCACATTTCTTCATTTCCTTAAGTTCCCTGACCAGAAGGTACCAGATTACCAATCACAATTATTTATAATGTTTGTGTTAACACTGTCTTTAGGCAAGTTGTTTGGATGCAGAAACTGCAGAATATCTTTTTACTACTCTTGGATTGGTCATGGATCCCGTTCCTATTCTACTTGTTATGTCATCATTACAAAAAACAAGTAAAGGAAGAAGAAAAGAGTCACTGTTATTATAATCTATTATGAAGTTCATGCATCTGTCAAAGGAAATCAGAGATATTCTAACTGTTAAAGCCAAATTGCTTGAAAAATTAGGAAAAGTGGTATGCAGCACAACATAGAACTATCAGGGAGATAATACTGATCTTAAAACCTTTCAGCCAGAAGCAGTGGTTCTGATCCTAATGGCAACTTAATGACATCAAAGGATGATGACCCTCATGACCTCAGAACGACATCAACCAATCTCCAGGCAGACATCTACTATTATGATTTTCCTTACAGGAAATAGAGCTCAGGGGTGGGAACTACTACTGGAACTGGAGTTGGCCAGCATATGCCAGAGAGGACTACCTACGATGGGGAAGGTTTCTGCCTGGAAAGAGATGAGAATGAGGACAGGCTGTAGGAAAACATTTCTGAGGGGAAAAAAGAGTCAGGAGGGCAACAGAGCTGTATAGGAAGAAATAAAAGGGCAACAGAGCTGTATAGGCAAGTCCTGGATAGGCAACCAAAAGAAGCAAAGGCACAGTCTAGATTGGAAACCATGAGAAAAGACTCAAAGTAGACTGAAGGGTCAAGTATTATTACAAAGGATAATACATCAGTCATGTTAATGAAAGATGAAGACCACAGGAACATTCTACTTTAAATAGTTGCATCAGCAGTTGCCTTAGGGACATAATCTGGCCACAAGCTGAGAGGATATAGTTGACAACTTTGTGGTGCATTCATCATGGCTTACATTTGTGTTGTGAGCTGCTTGCTCCATGTGGTTGAGACATGGTGAGAAGTTTTTTGTTGCTATTATTTTAAGAAAAGTAAGGAAGTTTTGAGG
The DNA here is from genome assembly GCA_033439905.1 of Ceryle rudis. NCBI lineage: Eukaryota > Metazoa > Chordata > Aves > Coraciiformes > Cerylidae > Ceryle > Ceryle rudis. The sequence continues at coordinate 8,209 of JAAGNO010012734.1, read as the reverse complement.
CTAGATTTCAGGAATTAAGAGGCCACAGCATTAAAAATTACAGTGCTGCCAGTATTTTACACTCTGACCCTACGTGTAATAGGATTATGTATTTGCATTTTGACATGTGATTTGGAATTTTGTATTGCATTTAAGAGGATTGCTTAGTCAAATTTCAAGGAAATAGACTGATGCTACGACAGATAGCCTACACAAAATTAGACAAGTTACTTAGTCAATTGGTGAACACCTGTAAGGTACAAGTCCTTCACTGAGCTGAAAGAATGTTTTCCAATCTTGAATTCCAAGATTTATAGGTGCCCTTGTACTGTCATGTTCCATATCATATAGGCACTTAAATAAATAAAACTTTATATATGTAATTTAAAAAAAAAAAAAATCCCACAGCAAAATATTTCTCATTGTGACTTCCATAGATTACTATGGTTGTAACAATCAAACAAGTCTTGCCAAGGCATTCAGGAGACTTAAGATACCAAACTATAGTGATTTTCCTTTTTCTTTTTAATAGCAAAAGCTATCAGCAGAAGGGATCCAGTTTACCTAAGTGTTCTTCTATCAGATCCTAGCTGTTTCATTTCAAATGAAAAGATTTGTAATCAGAACTGTTTAAAATAAGAGACTATTTGCTTACCTAAGACCAGGCTAAGGGAATATCCAATAGGTGCCTGAGCCCAAGCTAGACCATAGCCTGGGACATACACAGCTTCTGCTGTCCCATTGATGTAACCTCCTCCAACCCATGTGGCTGAAAAAGAAGAGGTGGAAAAATCTTTAATGTGCACAAAGAAAGAAAACCTCTCACTCTATAGAATGAAATTGTCATCACTTACAATATCGCTATTTCTTATTATATATACTGTACAAGTGCCAGACATGGCATCCTTCCATAAAAGGTAGTTCTAATTCAAAAAAATTAACAACTTAAGAATATGGAAAGAGAAGTCAGGTGGACTGGGACAATCATCAGGGTGTCTAAGCCTCTGTATAGTCAGTGAAGAAGTGAGGGCTGAGTCCACCACTACTTGTTTACAATGAATGATCACATCAACTCATTAACCATTACTGTTTTCTATGTGCTAATCCAAATGAAGCAGAAATGTAAGGGAGGGGGGTGTGGATCTGAAGAAAAGCAATAAACATACAGTGATAAAGTCATTACAGCTGGGAAAAATGAAAACTTTTAAACTAGGCAAGAGTTTAATAAATGCATCGTTTACTAGGGTCTTCATGAAAAAAACCTGTCTTTAAAACCTTGCTAAACTTTAAATTGTGGCTACACAAAGCACATCTAGTAAGCTCTGACTTCCCTGAATGCGATATTGGACTTGGCCGTACCAGTTTTGTGTTACTATTTAAGTTCTAAACTTTGACTCATTTATTTTTGTACTTCCTGAAGACGTATTCCAGAAAGATACTGTTATGTATAAAATTTCTGATCTTATCTCTCTAAAACACAGTAGTATTTTTAATCATCCTCAGACCCTTAATTAATTGATTATTTGCCTTGAAGGGAAGTTTCCACATTTGAGAATGTGGGACCTTCCCTATGTATGAAAGAAAATCTCCAACACATAAATGTATTGTGATCACATCTGCAAAAATAATTCCTAACAAATTATGTAATAAAGTTTAGCTCTTCCTGTTTGCAGATTTTGCACGCTAAAAGTTCTTGATTTTCTTTATAGTATCTAAGTTTTATGAATCTGGGTCTGTAGTTTGAGCAAGGTCAGGCAGATCATTACAAGTACTAGATTTTTGAAACACCAGTTTGATTTGCCTCGGAAGCCTTTGCCTTCTCATAGAAGAATAGTTTGAGCTTTCCATGTAAAAATTCACAGTTGTAAGAAATTTATTTTTCCTTAAGCATCTTTTAGAATTTTCCCAGCATCTACCATCATACAAGCAAACTTGATTTTGTGTTAAAGACAAACAATGGGAGATAAACACAAATGAAGAAAATTTAATCAAAGTTCCTAAAGAAATTTCATAAAAATCTAAATGACCACTCTTTTCTGCTTAACTGTGATACCCTTCATACACTACCAGAGAGCATCTTTCTGTTTTTTTCTCAATGCTAATTTACACTGTGGCTTTAGAATGAAAGATCTCCGGCAATCCAAGCATTGCAATTTTCCTCCTTTCAGCATTTTGAAGCATTGGAACTGACCATTCTGTTGCTGAAAACAGTATAAAGAGCTAGTATGAGGGATGTGCATCAGGAGAAAATCTGCAACAAAAGAAGTGACCCAAGGAGCCATTTTATTGCTAGACTTTTGTGTATCAAGATCTACTGTGCACTACAGAGATAAGACGAGGCGAGTGATGCCCATGTGGGACCACATGGAGAAGTTGGGTGAACACCGATTCTTGATCGGAAGAGCAGGTATACAGACTCTACATAAAAAGTTCTCAGTTACTTGGGATTTTGTGCTTCTCGACAGTGAGAATTAAGGTAGGTGGGAATATGGTACGTTGGTTACCAGAGTCCTAGAATCATAGAATGGTTTGGGTTGGAAGGGACCTTAAAGATCACCTCGTTCCAACCCCTCTGCCATGGGCAGGGACACCTCCCACTAGACCAGGTTGCTCAAAGCCTCATCCAGCCTGGCTTTGAACACTTCCAGGGAGAGGGTATCCACAGCTTCTCCAGTCAATTTGTTCCAGTGCCTCACCACTCTCACAGTAAAGAATTTCTTCCTAATACCTAATATAAATCTATCCTCCTGAAGTTTAAAACCACTACCCTGGAGCCTTCTCTTCTCCAGGCTGAACAACCGCAACTCTCTCAGCCTGTTCACAGGAGAGATGCTCCGGCCCTTGATCACCATTGTGTCCCTCCTTTGAACCTGCTTGAGCAGGTCCATGTCCTTCTTATGCTGGGAACCCCAGAACTGAACACAGTACTCCAGGGTGGGGTCTTAGAAGAGTGGAGTAGAGGGGAAGAATCATACTTCATGACCTTCTGACCGCACTTTTGGTGCAGCCCGGGATGTGAGTGGCTTTCTGGGTCATGAGCGCATATTGCTGGGTCATACTCAGTTTTTCATCCAACAATACACCAAGGCTGTTCTCAATCCACTTACTGCCCAGCCTGTAACCATGTTTGTGATTGCCCCAACCCAGGTGGAGGACCTTGTGCTTGGCCTTGCTGAACTTCATAAGGACTGTGCAGGCCCACCTCTCAAGCCTGTCAAGGTTCCCCTGGATGGCATCCCTTCCCTACAGCATGTTGACTGCACCACACAGCTTCATGTTAACTGCAAACTTGCTGAGGGTGCACTCAGGTTGTAAGCATCTGTATACAGTAACAAAAGTAAATATTAAGAAAGGGAATTATATTTATCTTGTTTCCTGGCATTCTTCATGAATGATACCCACTTCCAGATGGGAAATAATAACCCATAGCCAAGAACAGATGTCCAGCATTGCTGCAGCTGTGATGCAAAGAGGCTTCAACATCCAGTATTGATTTGCCTGGGGCTGCTACTGAGGTGGCAAGTGGTCTCCAAGGGGCATTTGGGTGCTGTGCCTAACTCCTTCACTTTTTTCTGGAGGGCACAAGGTCAGTTCAACTCTGTGTGACACTGCAGGGGCCACTGCCTTCCCCTGGCTGAAGGGGAACAATGCCCTATGGACTAGCACTGCTGGGTAAGGTGGCATAGAGGATTTAGTGCTTGCTTTCAATTTCTTTTCTTGATTTGTGGATTGGGGGGTAGAAAAGCAGCTGCTGATCAATTTTTCTGTGCACATGACTGTTCTGGATCATCTGTCAAGAACCCCAGAGCTCTAGGAAGGTGCTATATGGCTTTTTCTGAGGGCACGAGTGGGTAGTCAGCATGTACATTGACAGCAGTAAATACAGTAGAAAAGAAATAATGGGATATGACAGGATGGGATTTAAACCTTAGATATTAGTTTTCTGATCCTCAGTTTGCTAAGCCACTATTTAAAGTTAGTTTAATACCTTTTTTTTTTTTTGGTGAAATACTTTTCTTTTTCCTAAATCAGACAAAAGGAATATAAAATTTATATAATCTATGGAAAGACTCATGTGGTAATCTATTCTAATCCTCTCTTTGCCTGCAGTCTGAAGGACCAAAAATTTCAGCAAATACCAACATCCATTTAAAACATGCACCCTAAAAAATTAATCCTGGGGATGTGGAGTGCAATTTTGTTCACGGTTCATACGAGGAACACACAAATTAATCTCTGATTTTTTTTATCTATATTAACACATATTAGAAAATCAGGTTTTTTGGCTCTTCATTGTGAATGATCCCTTGTCTGACTGCTTACATTATTGAATCAACTCATCAAGTTCTGTAAAATGAAAATTCTGATCTAAGGGTTTCAAAAAAATAGAATGTTGTCATATTTCTTTTTTTTTTTTTTCTTGTGGAAGGATATGTAGCTCCCTCCAACTAAAATGAAAAACTGACATCAATAGGTTACCAACCTTTTGTATTTGTAAGCACTCAATTATTTCATCTCAAATATTCCCTTTGGAGTTTAAACTTAAATCACTAAAATTAAATATAGACTAAGGTTGTTGCAGATGTCACTTCACAGGAATTTCACCCACGAATTAAGGAGCATTAATAGTTAATGCAACATTTTAACTATAGCTATGTAGAAATGAAACACGGATTATGGTACTACGTTAGCTCATTTCAGCATGAGCTGTTGCGAACCATCCACATTTCAGGCTTCTCACTCTTTTTAACTGCAGACACAGACAGCTTTCAACAACAGGCTTTGTGTTTAGGTGTTTCAGTAGCTGGCTGATACATCTGCTTCTTCAGTATCATAGTACATATCCAGATATGTCCATAGCTGTCATTCATATATACTGCATTTGGTTTAAGGGTTCTCAATGTTATTCAGAACATCAGCTATATTTACTCAGGAATCTTGAGTCCATCCTTGTGAAGTCACGATGCTTATGCTCTTGAGTTTTATTTTAAATACATAGGCTGAGTTCTATTCTCCTCCCTACCAAGTAGCCCTAGAAACCGCTACCATTTTTGTAGCCTATCCCCACAGAACATGGTGTTTGTCTCGGGCAAGAAAGACAGAATTAGGCCTTATCTCATAACTCAAAGTACTTCATGTCCATACAAACAATATACTTTCTGGAGATCTTTAAACATTTCTTGTTTCCCTTTTACAGGGTAGGCTTTGCTTTGCTTTTTAATTTGTACTTAGACAATTAAAGCCATAAAATATAAAGACTATGTTAGAATAGCCATATATCTCTGGAGGCATGGTTAAGAGGTGTAAAACCTGCATTTATCCTTTCTAAAGAAGCAAATATGCCCTAGAATCATGTGACCATTTAGTAAAAATTATTGCAGATTTTGATTAGCTTACTTTTGCAATTATTTTGTTGGGGCTTTACAAACTAAATATCCCAATCACACACACTGAGACAAAACTCGGACTAATCCCTGATTCACTAGACTTGTGCCCACACCTCCCTTTGTGTGCCAGGCATAGCTCCCCAAAACTGAAAGTGTAATATACTTGCCATTTCAAGCAGGGGTGAGAAAGTATGTGAACCATATAAAGTATAGAATCCATTAGTGTTTTAGCAGTACAAAGGCTTTAGGATATTCTACTGCAGAGATGATATACCCTGCTATCTCTAGAGCTTGCATGAAATGGAGTGAGCTTATGTGGGTGTGAAGTGTGGTGGTTATAGAGATTGCATGCAATATAGAAAGCCCCAGTACAAGCCTCATTTATGTAACAAAAAAATATTCCTGTTAAATACGATTAAGGAGACCATAATTTGTGTCTTCTTCCACAGGCAAAGCCGTTAGTCCTGAGCACTTGCACAGGGAATGTCCTGTTTCGTCTCCACTGCCTTGATCTAATGATTATAGTTTTGTGTCAGGTAATATCTCTGCAAAATATTCTGGTTCCAGTGCTTTTAAAAACATTTCATTCATCAGAAAGCAGTCAAACCAGCTTTTTGCTATGAACAGAATCCTGTCATATCTGATGCTGCAGTAGCCAATGGATATGAGATACAGTAAATTATAGCAAAGTGTGAAAAGTAGACTATCTGCCTGTATTACTGACTAATACAAACATTCTTCACTCAATATTCAAATATTCAGTCTTTGAATGAGCAAAATGCCTCTGTGAGGGGATGGGAATTTCTCACGATGAAAGAATTTTGGCCCAAGTTTTTATGTGTCTCTTCCTTATTAGGTAATTGTGAAACCAGAACAGAGCAAAACAGCAAAACATAGAAAAATCCAATTTATCAATTGAAAGGGCTTTGCCTGAATAGCATTTAGAACAAAAAAAAAAAAAAAAAAAAAGCATGCTTTGAAATTAATTTGCTTAAATAAAAATGGTGAGACAATTTGCTCTTCTTATAACGCATTTTTTTTTCTGATCCCATATGTTAGATGTAAGACTTGAGATTTTGGGCCATATTGTGAATACCTTGCTTACCCAGGTAATTTACCTGGTTCCACTGGCTCTGACAGTCAGATAGCACTGCTTACAAACTTAGTGAAGCACTCCTCCTTCACATAGGCTTTTTCTACTGATACTAATATTCACAGTAATGTATTATTTTCTTAAACTGCTACAAAAGAAGCTAAAAGAATCTACAAAGGAGTTTGCTGAAATCAGTGGAATTACAAGTTTGGTTTTATGCCAATTTTCTTTTTGAAACTTATTCTTATTTGATGCTGCAGCCCTCTCCCCCAAATCTTTTTACATATAAACTTTTTCTTACTCAGTCTATACAAAAGTAACTCACCAGTTTGGATGGCTTTAAAAAAAATCAACTGTTTTTAAACTGGATTTCTCATTAATCTATATAAATTGTATACTTCTGTCCCAAACATATCTGATCTACAGATGAGTATGAAAACAACTAATAAGCAATACAATAGGTTCTTCCCGTATGATTGTAAAATATTTGTTGTTTTTATATAGATGCTACATTATTGTAGGCTGTTCACTAAACAATGTTATCTGCAGCTGGAAAAAAAGTATATTTATTTTCCCCATTTTGCATTATCCACCATGCAGATTACACTTCTTCATTCAGATGGAAAACTGACAAGTCATACACTGGTTAGGTAGAAAATAAAAGGTGATTTTTTTTTTTTTTTTACATACCAGTCATTGTAAATCCACCCACTAGCAAGCCAATGTCTCTTCCACCGACTATAATAGCTTCGCTGCGATCTCCCTCGCTGCTGGTGTTCTTGGTTTTCCAAGCAGCCCATATCCCAACTGCCAGGATAGCCAGGTAGAATACGATTATGGCCACCAGCCCCTCTGCATGGAAAGCCATGTTGAAGTCCTGACTGTTTCTTGATTGCTATTTCATTAAGACCTCTGGAAAGAATGCAATAATACGTCTGCTTTTAACAAACCTGGTAAGATGCTTTTTAGAATCAGTGCACAAGGAAAACTCAGATGCTTATTGAAGAGACTATTCTGGTGATTTTACAAAATAAGTATTTCAGATGTAATTTAAATTATGTTTACATGCCAAATAAATTACAATGCCTGCGGAGCAACAACCGACAGTTGTAACCTGCAATTACAATGGGAAACAAAAAATGTGGCTGACAGCTACACAATTCTTAGCAATCAGTTACTGAACACGGAATTACTTCAGTGTACCCAAGTCCCCTCTTCAGTCAAGAAATAATTTGGTACATGGAATAGGACAGAAGAGCTCGGCCATGTGGACTCCTACAAAAGTCACTGTTTAGTTAGAAGACAAGCCACAAAACTGTTTTAAGTTATATAAGAACTCTAGAAAAGGAATAGCTACAAGAGCAAACCACATCGTTTCAGTCTTTGTGCTGGAATGCTGTCTTTTTCTATCATCTCCCATGCTTAAAAACCTGCGCTTTCTTATTAGCGACATTTAAATGCCCGGTATGGAAAGTATCAGTCGTTCGCAGTTTGACAAGTAAAAGGAAAGCTTAAAAGCTGTCGAACGGCAGAAATAATGAGGCGTACGAACTACAGCGAGGGAAAGCTCTCGGGCGACATAAGCAGCGTCTGCCCCATACCCAGCCTTTCCCGCAGCCCCCCCAGCATGTGCCTTCTCAACATCCGGCCTCGCCAAGCTTTGCCCCAGCCCCTCAGCCCACCTTGGCTCCGATGCCTGCATGGGGCTTCCCAGGCATCGGTGGGGAAGCCAGAGGGCAGAGGACATTCC